>APFE031021804.1:0-36678 GCA_000404065.3 Pinus taeda
AATAATAAACATTTTAACTCAAATAATAAATAAGCGATACACTCATATTCTATTTTCATGTTCCTACAAACTTATAATGCAAATAGAGTATCGTCCTTTGACAAAGATTAATATTTTTTTAAATGAAATTTATAATAAACATGATTCTCATGGAAAAGCAAGATTAGGGTATCGTCAACACACACTGCTCATAAATACATATATTACATTCTCAGGTATATTAATATTTATAAAAAGGCTTTAGTTGTATTTAATTTTTTCCACTGTTATTTTTAATATTTCCGTATGAAAACAAATTTAATTGCTAAATTACGTATTTACACCATTAAATAGATATGACTTTTCATGGTTACATGTAAGCAAAAGTAAAGGAAGGTTTTCTACCGAGTAATCCAAAAAAAAGTTGTCTAACAAGGCGGAGACAAAGAATCGTTTGGATTGCTAAAAGCGATTTGAATTCGACAAAAAATTTTCAAAAAATCTTGTAGAGATGCTTGAATCGTATTTTTGATGGTGGAAATGGATTCAGCCCCATCAAAAATGTCTAGGACACCTAAAATTTTGAAGTTTAACAACTATAACTTAGGTTTACAAAAATCCTTGCTTGACTTTTTCTAAATATAACCAAATTTACCATCAAGTAAAATGTGTCTCCGTGCAATGTACTTAGCACGTGAAGTGTGCAGGCAAATGGTGCCAACCAGTTTTATGTAATAATAACCAAAATTCGTCTTTGGATTCTTTTGTCAACAATAAAGTACAAATTCCAATATTAACTGAATTGGAATATTAACTTAGTAATTAAGATTTTATTTAATTGGATTAATTTATTTAATTATCATAATTTTTTTTTTTAAGTTTAATATTATTAAAAATAAAATTTATATATACCTATGAAATCCAATTTCTTACTGGTTTTTTAATCACATGTAAAAATAATTTTTCAGATGGCAATCATTTTGGAAGACCTTGACATTTGGTGTCATTTAATACTCCTTCCTTTCATAAAAGTTATGACATGTCAAATCTGAATAGACTAATTGTAGTTACAAGTCTGGAGGGTAGTTGTTATGTCTAATTTTTAAAAGGTTAACGTAGTTCAAGGTTAAGGATATTTTTCATGTATCACTGATGTCTAAGGAACAAAAAAAAATGGTCTGGTTGATGTTTAGTATGGTATACTTTAAACTAAGTGATTTGATTGTGTAATTGGTCATTAGGTATAAGTGTATGGTTTGATAAATGAGTTTAATATTTAGGTGAAGTTATAATTAATTGATTTGAAATATATTTATTATTATATATTATAAAAGCATATATTTATTTTAATTTTAGATTTATTAAGTGATTGAGATGGATTAAATATTTGGAAGTGTAAATTTTTTCTTAAGTTTTTAACTCAAAAGAGAGGTTTATTACTTGAGAAATTTGATCTCTCTAGTCATTTAATAGATCTAGAATTAAGATGTATTTACACTGGTATGTTAATGATTCCAATTTTATTTTAATAAAACAATTTTTACACTTTTATTATTGACTCATTCCAATTTGTATATACATTTTTGGAGTCTACCAATTCTCATATTTATGGCCATTTATACAACTATTTATAATTGAAATTTGGCTACTTCACTCACTCTACCCTAAATTATAATTATTAATGTAATAATCAATAAAAATACTCTAATATCATTCTAAAAATATCGAGAAATACTAAGTGATTGTTACTAGTCTCTTTTCTACATAATTTGTGTAGAATTTCTTTCAGCAAACAACAATAACATACTATAATTATATTTCCATATTTTCAATGAAAGTGAGTAGTTATGAGGGAAAACTTATTAAATCAGGTGAAAAAATTAAATAGATAGTGAGTGTTTATAGACACCATACTAATGCATGGAAAACACCATGTTTAACAAATTTTCAAATTTTCAAAAAAAAACCTAGCCTAGTCTATCCTATTATAAGCTATCTTAGCCTATTCTAGCCTAGCCTAGCCTAGGCTATTCTTACCTCGCCTAGACTATTCCATACTAGCTTATTTTATCTTATCCTAGACTATTGTAGCCTATCAAAGCATAACCTAGCATACTCTAACATATCCTATCCTACTCTAGGATAACTTACAAGCCAATTATATATGTGTACCTCCAAAACTCGAACATGCTTCAAGTACTTCCTATCCTACTTTAACCTAGCCTATTCTATCTTGACGTAGCCTCGCCTAATCTACCCTAGCCCAATCTAAGAACACTAGTCTAGCCTTACCTTACCTATCGTAGCATCTAGCCTTACCTTATCTATCGTAGCATCTAGCCTTACCTTACACATAAATTGACCAACTCTTCACTAACCTATGCTAGGAAAGCCTACTATAGCCTTGCCTACTGTAGCTAGTCTCTCATAGATTAGCCTACTCTATCCTAGTTTAGACTACTCTAGCCTACTTTAGCCTACTCTATCTCAGTTTAGCCTACTCTAGCCTAGTTTAGCCTACTCTAGCTTATCCTAACCTACTCTAGCCTAGCCTAGCCTAGCCTACTCTAGCAAAATTTCGCCTAACCTTTCCTTGCCTATACAACTGTACTGTAGCCTACTATAGACTAGCCCAATTTAGCATAGTCTAGCCTACTCTACCCTAGCCCCCTCAAGCATAGTGCACTCTAGCCTAGCATATTCTAGCTTAGCCTATTGTAGCTTAGCTACGCCTAGATTAGCTTAGACCCTGGCAGAACATAACCTACTCCTAGCCTAATCTACCTTAGCCTAGCCTAGGCTAATCTACCAAATCCCTTTTCTAGCATATCATACTCTACTCCTAGCCTAATCTACCCTAGCCTAGACTAGCCTAATCTACCAAATCCATTTTTTAACCAGTAACACTTAAATTTATCCTAACTTTTTAAAGGTAAAATATGAGTCTTTGATCATTTTTACTTTTTCCTTTTTTTTTTTTTAAATTCATCTGCATGTTTAAAGGTAAAATATGAATCTTTGATCCATTTTTACTTTTCCTTTTTTTCTTAAATTCATTTTCCTGTTTTGCAAGGGTTAAGTATTAATCAAAGGGTTGCAAGTGGTGAAAGAATTGAAGAATGACAATAAACGGGTTATGAAAATGTATATTTTGATCTTTGTAAAGATAAATAATAAATTTACATGAACCAAAAAAATCAAATATTTACCCCACTTTTTAAAGTTACAAGGTAAATTTTCCAGCCTTTTGTAAAAGCACTTTTACCCATGTTTTGTTAAGATAAAGTTTTAATGTTATTTTCAACAACTCTTTTTTAAGGCAAATGTATTTTTTGAAACATTGAAGCTGAAAATAATCCAAATCAAATAAATGAGCTATGTTTTATCGATCTTGCTTCCTTGCTTCCTTTCTATGTACATAGATGTGGGTAAAAAATTCTATGATAATTTTGAAAACCTTACCTTATATAAATACCATAAAATATTATTGACAAAACAATGAGATGTAAAAAGGTGGACCAAAAAATGCAAATGTTATTATTATTATTATTATTTTTGTTAAGCTTGGTAGATCCTCCTTTTTAATTCATTTTTAAAGCAAATTTACACCACACAGATTGGGTAGGTGGCCTCAACTTTCCTAGTGGGAAACCAAGTTTGGTGGCCACTAATCTACATTGTATGTCATCCAATAACAAAAGGGTTTCAGTCTTTCTATCCAAGCTATATAAGTCTCTGATCCATGTCCATACTCTAAATATCTACCTATACATATTCTTACATAAGGAAATGTAAAAGCTACCCACATATATAAACAAAACTTAACAATGGAGATTTTCTAATCATTCTGATCAGCCGAAGCCGATTCCACTGGCACTGGATATTTGGTGTTTGAACCCAGCATCCCTATCAACTCCAAGATGCATGGGATGTGCCTCTCAATTCTGTCAAGTCCGATATCGTGCTTATGCAGTTGAAACTACACTTTTTGGAATTACTATTTATAATTCGTCATGCCTTGGATAATGATAGCCATGCCCACAAAAATCTGCTCCATAGACTTGCCCAATAGGCTTTTCATTAGCCAGTACAGGTATAAGTTCTGTTTAAATTGGGTGATCCTGCCATTAGTGTTGCTAGGGTCCGAGACCAAGGTCCTCCAATCCTCCATTTTTGTGTCTGGCTCACTTTCCCGTTTGACTTCCTCTTCCCATTCCTCTAGAATTTCATGAATGCCTTCATCTGTGCCCTCACAGTATGTCCCTATTGCCTCACTGATAAGTATTTCCACAGGTTTCCTACCTCTGCATGCCTATAAAGTCCAAGGACTGCCTTACCTTGACACCCTTTTTGCCTATACTTCTTCCTTTTTCCTATACCTATCACCTAAATAAATGCAATAGACACAAGGTTTTGTTAAGATAAGCACTTACATGTCCTCTTTTTCATATTTTGTCTATATACCTTATTGTTTTATTAATGCTTGAATTCAACTACGAAATTGGCCTGTTTCTGTAGCTACCTCCAATGTTGACAGGGTTCGAGTGCACCATCTAAGCAAAAGAAGATATGGATAGATGAGGAATGATTCCCTCGTGGATTCTTTCTTATTCTCTTGAGCCAATCCTTCAAGAAGATCACACCGTAACACGGTCAACCTCAAAGTCAACAACAAGATTATGTGCTGGGACAGTGTCTGAATTTTTCGAAATATTATCGATTTACTTTTCCAAATAGAAAATCGATTATTTAGTGATAAAGTTTGTTTAATAGGGATCATAATAAAGATATGTAGGATTAAAACTTTCATACTATTACTTGGAGAAATGTTATAAGAGCAATGGTCGCTTTGCGTTTGGGGCGCGCCGCTATATGTAAATTTTGAAGAACATCCTATTGAACTTGTTTGTGAATAATAGACTTGGTTCATATTTTCCATGCTGTGTTGATTGAAGATTTTTGACTGTCTCGTGGAGGGCCCCTACATTCAGTACAGGTCTTTGATCGATTGCAAATAGATTTCTTTGATTTATTAAAGTTAAATTATGGAATCTCTTATTGTGTTTTGAAATGCAATATAATGGAATTCATGATTAAATTGTTGTCTACATAAGTAGTTTCCTTTGCTTTCTACCTAGCATAATCCTGTTATTTCATTTTCTTGTTACCTAGTACAAATTGATCACTCATTTGCTTTCAACACCTAGTGTAATTCAACTGTCTCATTTCACAACTTTGTTGTTTTCCAGTTTATCAGTTTTAGTTCTTGTTTGAGTGAAGTTGCATTAGTTAAATAGTGATAGTCTTTTCCTTGGCAATTAAGTTCAGACATCATTCATTTTCAATTTGATAGAATAGATCTCTCTTACACATAGTAATCTAGTTTGGCTTCAACATAAAATTCAAGATAAAATAAAAAACAGTCTAACATAGTAGAGTTTAGGATCACTCTCCAACCATCCACAAAACTTGATTCAACTGAGATTAATTTTTAGGATAACCAGCTAACAACTTTAAGAATAATACTCTAATATAGTCAGTAATACCATCTCCATATTAATTCTAAGTTTAGACCTTAACAATAACATAGATATCTTAACGACATAAAATAACTTCTAGCACATACAGTCCACTTGTGCTTCATCAATATACCTGCCTTGGTCGATAATTTACGCTGACAATTTAAGAACATTAAATTGGCTAAACATTTTGGCGTCATTGCCAGGGAAGTACAAATAGAAGTTTCAAAAAAGAAGAAGAGAAAATTTATCAATTCAAAACATGATATGCGTAGGGATAGAGACTCTAAAGGTAGATTTGTAGGACGAGGAAGAAGCCTGATTCCCACAAATCCACTCACTTCACCACGACTTTGAAATTCCATACCACCTACTCAAACTCAAATTCCATTTGCAGGTTGACAAAGACTTCTTGAAGTCTCAAGATCAGAAATCCAATCCAGAACTTCACCTACTTCATCCATCGAAGCTATAATTGAATAAAATATTGCATCGCCAACTACTGGAGTAGTTTTTCTATCCTCTACTGGTGAACAAATTTTAGGAGAAGAATTAGAAGTTCCTAGTGAAGAAGAGGAACATGAAACTTATTTTGACTACCCATTAATAGAGGAACCAGAAGAATTAGAAGAACCTTACATTAGTTCTGAGGAATTTGTCATGGCTGAAGAAGGGGAAGGAGAGGTACACAATGTCAATGGTGAGGAAAATAGGATTGGAGGAGGAAGAGGAAGAGGAGGAGGTGGAGATAGGAATAGAGGAGGGGGTAGAGGTAGAGGAAATCAATATCCTTTTGGATTTCCTATTTTTGATGAAGATACAACCCTCACAATGAAAAATATATCACCCTCAATTCTTCCTAATTTCCACAGAAAAATAAATGAATACCAAGAGACATTTCTCTTCAAATTTGAAGTAATATGCAGATCATATGACTATCTACGTGATGCTCAAAAACTGAAATTGTTCCCTACTACCTTAAAGGATTCAACATTAAAATGGTTCATGAGTTTAGAAATGAATTCTATAAGAACATGGGCACAAATGAAAGAGGATTTCTTAGGAAAATATAGATATTACTGTATGCCTAGTAATCTTAAAGATGAAGTCTTCAAAATGACACAAAAGAAAGATGAAAATCTTGAAGACTTAGTAGAGAGATTTGTCTACAATATTGAAAGAGAAAAAGTGGATAATTTGGATGAGGAAACTTTGAAATCCCTCCTGCTCAAAGCTATCAAAGATGAATGGACCGATCTCCTTAATTTACTAGGGAAAGGAGATACTCTCAATTACCATTTGCAGATATTTGTGATTTATGTGTACATATCTCGAGGGGTAAAGCACGAGTTGGAAAGATTCTTAGAGACCCTCTCTTATCAAGAATTAATAAATCTGCAGTTGGTGCAGTCAACAAGGCAGAATTAGGAAGCTTTCTTGATACCTTCAAGACAGATATTTTAGGGAGTCTAAGTGAACAGATAGACACCCTTAAAATACAGAATAAGTAAAAATATGAAAATGTTGCATTATCTATTTTCTGTCCTAAGTGTCGAAAGAAGCATGCCCTAAGAGAGTGTCCCTTAGATTCAAAATCTATATAAATTTGTGCCATATGTGCAGATAATCATGATACTAAGGAATGTCCTTCTTTACCAGGTCTCAAGGCTATATTTAATGATGAATGAATACTAGAACAAGTAGACCCTCTTTGCTTTATAGCCAAGAGACCATGGAAAAACTCCCAACCAAATCAACCACAAGGCTTCAGACCACAACAATTTGCTCAGTGTTCACAAATTAATTGGAATCCATCTTGGCACCCTTGGGCTCAGCCACAATCACAATCTTGGAATCAAGGATGGAAAATTCCTTATGGGGCTTATGCTCAATATCAACAATATTCACCATCCTATCTTCCACAACAATTTCTACCCCAATCTAATCAAATTCCCCAAGCTAATCAATTACTCAAACTTATGTAATAACTCCACTAGATCTAAATAATGTCCAATTAAGATCTGGAAGAGTGTTACAAAGAAGACCCCCTGTTGTTATTCAAGAAGCAAGACCAAATATTCAAAAACATAAAAATCAATTTGAAGAAAGAGAGACCTCTCTCCCTCAAAAAAAGAATAATCAAATAGAAAATGTTCCAATAAATACTCCTATTATAGAACAACCCTCGGTATCAATTAGAACACCTTTCCCTAAACGGTTGAAAATTGATGGAGTAGAAAAAAAATTACATTGCTTGATTATAATATGTGGGATGAAGTAAGAAATGTCTGTATCAAAATTCCTTTATTACAAGCCATAAAAGAAATACCAATATTTGCAAAAACAATTAAGGAATTAAGTACTCAAAGATCAGGAAGAAAAATAAAAGACATAAAAAGAATTCAATTAGTCAGAAAAATTGTAGACATCATGATGGGGAAGACAACAATCCAAAAATATCTAGATCCAGGAAGCCCCATTGTAAAAATTCATATCAATGGAATTGAAATACCAAACATGCTGATTGATCTAGGAGCAGCCATAAACATAATGAGTAAATAAGTTATGGATTCACTTAGGCTTCCTAACCTTCAATACACACCAACACTATTACAATTAGCAGATAGGTCTGTGATTAAACCTAATGGTGTGTTTGAAGATTTTTGTGTATCCTTAGATTCTTGGGAATATGTTGGATTTGTGGGGCCTGATCAAGTTCAACGTTAGTTAACCAAACAAATCCCTACACTACTGGCCCTTTCGGCATCAGCCCATGGAGAGCAGACCAAAGTTTCACCCGAAGCAGTATGGGGGGATGCTGGAACCAAGTTTCCACACCCTGAGATGGTCATGATGTTGATTTATACCCTCTGCCCTACTTTCATGCAGGTCCCTAAACCTTAGGGCTCTATCAATCTACCCTTTATTCAGCCCCTCAGTACCTCCACAAAGGTGTACGATTGACCTTCGCGCAGCCCTAACTAGTGGTCCAGGTATTTTCGCATAGCTATGACAATGCATTGTATAGGTTCCCAAGTTATCTCAAGTGTTTTACTTATCTTATTAATCAATCACTGTTAGCGTCGAGTAAACTAATATCCTTACTTGCATTCGATTAATCGATACAATCGCATATATTTGCGCATTAAATAAACATTGTAAATTAAACCCAAAACATAATATAATCAGAATATAATCAGATGCATTAACAAGAACTAAATACACAGTAATTGTAGAATACTTCTCTTTATTGATATCTTCCAGTTTAATATAGACTCTATCCGCCCTTCACACACAGCTACAGGGATCTACGCACTCAGTTGCGGACTTCCACCATAGGCCTCTACGCACTCAAGTATAAAGCCTCTACCTACGCTAAGACCCGAAACACTTAGACTTCTCTACCAAAAATCCAATGCTTCACTCTTCCTACTCCTTCCCTCCTTAAAGCTTACTTACTTAGCTCCTTTTTATACAATCCCATGGTCCGCGGACCATGGGTCAATCTTTATAGCAGACTTGACACTTTACAAAATAAGAGCAGACAACCCTTTATGACTCTTGACAACTTCGCGCTCCGCGACCACAAAATGCAGAGACTTTACAACTTTATTACAAAATTATCCCAAAACATGGGCTTTTAGCCCCAAAATTGCTCTTGGGGGAACCCGTTCCCAACGGGCCACCAATAGGGCCCCATCACAAACATGGTGACTCGCCCTCAAGTCACTCTGTGGGTGTGGAGATCTTGGCATGAAGACCTCCCAACTTGACCTATATGATGGCAACCTCGGTGGTGCACTGTGCGGCCGCCTACTTCACTTCTTCAACCAACTGCTCTGTCGCTGGTCCTAAACTATCAACCTGAAGCTTCTACTGAGTCACTTGTAGATTAGCAAGCTTGCCTTCAATAGAGGTCATGACCAAATAAGCTTCGTCCAACTAGGGCTTCAAGCGCGTCTTCAGCACTACTTCTTTGTGTTGTGCTGCATCTACTTGTTCCTTCAATGTTTTGGTCTCTTGCAGCTTCACCAATCTTTGTGTGAGAGCGAAAGTGTGTGTTGTACCTTTTACTTCGTCATAGCGCTACTACCATTCACGCACCTCTGTCTCCAGCCGTTGTACATTATGATCCTCCGGTAGGCTCATCAAGACCTCGAAGGACTGTTCAAAAAGCCGTGTGCACTCTGGTACTGCACTGTTTACCGCCGCTATCACCTCTATGACAATGGTTACACGCTGCTCCTTTACTTCTAATGGAGTTGAAGGCTAGACCTTCAACTGTAAATCTGCAATCTGTAGGTTCAGCTCTAGCTGAACCTTCGCTAACTCTGTGCGAGCGTCGCGCAACCCTGTAGCAAGCTTGTAGACCTGTTCATCTACCTCCACATCTTCAGGAATGGCTAATTCGGGGACCATTTGGCAAGCTTCTCTCATTACATTAATCATGCACATATTTGTGTTGGTAAGTTCCACCATGGAAGTGAGGATGGTGTCTTGCTACAGGGCCATCTACACATTATTAATCTTCTACTCATTTATTACCTACAAAATGCATTGTTCATAGGCCCTTAGCTCTGCGATCACTCCATCCTACCATAGGTGGAGTGCCTCACCAGGAAGCGCTGCCAAATTCAACCCCACTCCCTTGAGGGCATTGATAGTGGGCCTGTCAGCTTCATTTTCTATGGTCAGTGCTCCATCCGGTAGCACTATCGATCGGAAGTCATTCACACACAACATCTCGACAGCTTCTGAAGTACCAATAGCGAGGCTGGTGGACACCGTGCTAGCCTATGATGTGCAGATCTACAACTCCTGCAGAGCCATCTGGATGGCCCCCAATAGTTGTTGTTGTTGTTGCTCAAACTGCTGCAGTACCTCCGCGGTGACATCTTGCACCGTGTCTCCAATGTCATTCAATATCCCTCTGTGAGGGTGATTGGGTCGACTGATGCCTTACTGGCCTTGGATTTCTTCCGCAACCCCACATTTTCTTGTTCTCTTAGATGTTTGATGCGATACGACACCGTCTGCAAGTCCACTCCATGCTACTCTGTTTGCTTGTCTGTTTCTTCCTCTGTTGCGGGCAAAGGCAACCTCGCGCCTTTGTTAGAGCCATGCTCTGTTTCGCCTATCTAATTTTCCACCTACTAGATGACATCGTGCTCTACTTGGGCCTTATCATTGGCCTCCTTCCTCTTCTCGGCCAGCTATGCCACCTTGAGCTTGGCCTCCTCCTTTTTGTGCAGTGCGCCACTCTGTTGGCCAACGATCAAGAACTACACCAATCACGTCGTCCATTGCCAAGTAAGGCAAGTCATGCCACGTCTACTCAAGGTCCTTCCGTGCCCTGATCAATATGTGCTGAAAGTATGCCTTGAACTTAACGTACTCCTGTAGTTTGGAAAACATAGTAAGCGACAGTCACGGTTTGTGACTGATAGCCATGCGTATGTTCATTTCCATAAAGATCTAGAAGATCTTGTTGTCCTTGATGCTCTAAGCATCCTTGGTCACCCATAGCGAAGCACACTTCTCTTCTTCTGGAAGGTCCGGTGCGACCGAGGGGAATTGACTGTCTTCCAGCAACTCCCAGGCTACCAGCACAATGGACAGTAAGATCCATGCATAGTGGAAGGTCTTGTTGAGCTCTTGTGCCTCGCTACAGTTTGCAAGGAACTCACTACAAAGATAGCGCGCCCAATTAAACTAGACTCCTTCGGCGCATTGGGCTACAAGAGCAACAACACGTGCTGACACTTCATCTACACGACACTTCCACATAACTTTTCCTGCCAAGATCTGCGTGGCCACCTTGACTGCAGGGCTGTAGATACGTGAGATGGCATAGCCTTGTGACTTCTTCACAAGATTTAATTTCTCCTTCATGGCCTCCGTGAGGGCTTGTTCGCCACCTCTTCCACCAAACATCATGGTCGGATTCTCCCTTGTATAGGGCAGCTGCGTGATCCTATGGATCAACATGTCAATGATTGGTATCGGCTCCTCCAGCCATAGACACCCATCGTGCACCAAGCACAGCAACTGCTTGATGACCAATACTGTGATGGGTGTGCGATTGTAGTGTGGCACCCATAGCAGGTTGAGCAGACCTGCCTTGTCTAGTCCCCTAAGCCACTTCCACTGTTCCAATGCAGTCATCTCGGTGGTTGTGTGAACAACATAGCGCATTAGTTGTTCTATCGCCAAGTGCGGGAACTTCTCAGGGTCAGATAAGTCCCAATCTTCTAGTTTCAACAGCGGAATCCACCCTAAGTGCGGTCCTTCAAAGAAAATCTCGTCTGGAAGCAAAGTTATGTGCAAGACGACTTTGCTTTCATTAATGTCCTTTGGCATCTTGGTCTTGCCCTTGCGTGGAGGGACGTACTCGGGAAACTTAGTGATAGGGTCAGAACCCTCGACTTCAACTTCCTCCACTTCCACCCCCAAATCCTCATCGTCCATCGGGATGTCCTCAATTTCTTCCTCCTTCAGCTCCAAGTTAATGGTTTTTCACTTTTCCTGTGCGATGGGCTTGTCCTTTTGTCAATTGCTTCTAGGTGTTGCGTGCACCGGTATCACAACTTGCTTTCCCTTCTTATCCTTCGCACACTCCTTGGTCATGGTAGGCTTCGTTATAGGCATCCATGGTGACTTGGGGACTTCAGCTAGTACCTCTGCAACCTTTGGAGTAGCTCCCTCTGCCTCCATAACATCCTCTGGCACAGCCCCCTCGGCTATCACTGCCTCGACGTCCATAGATTCAGATCCTAGGATAAAATCACGGATGAAATTGCGATTGGACTTTGGAAACCAATCAAACACTGGGCAGTGAAGCAATGCTTCGAGGAATGCGCGGATCATGCATGTCTGAGAGCTCACCAGCTACATGTTCAAAATTCCAAGTGTTTTTCGATGGGCCTTGTTAGGTTCCTATACCAATAGGAGTCATAATTTTGAATGACTAAGGTTAAGCCTTGTAATATTGTACATACATTTGCTTTCTGCAAATGTTTTCCATATTAAAAAACTAAAAATGTAAAGATGGTATGTCATAAAAGAAAAATCAAAGGACAAAAAGAATAAGAAAAGGTCAAAAAAATGAAAATATATGAACCCCAAAAACAAAAATAGACCATGAAAGTGTGCAAGCCTAAATGCCACTTCTATTTACTTTTACGCATAATAATGATTGTGTGCAACTTGTTCTTCATGCCACAATCCATGGTAATCAAACTATTTAATCTTGGTTATTTCATGCTTTGAATTTTATGTTTATAATTAGAGAATAAAATCTAACCAAACAGTTTAATCTTGGTAGATCATAGATAGATAGAGAAAATGAAAGGAGCTCATAAGCTTAATCTGAGCCCTTGGATGATATAAGGTTAGAAATAGATAGTTTGTTTTATAAAAGAAAATATAAGATAAGAGTTTGCTAGCCTAAATGCACCCAAAGAAATGAAGAAAACATGTTAGGGTGAGAAATGCGTTAGTAGAAGAAAGGTTGTTGAACTACAAAGTTGATTGGATCAAAACACATGCATCATGCTTAGACACATATTTCAATATGTATGATCAACTATGGAAGCAAGAGCAAAGGTTTACAAGTTAATGTGATTAACTCCCCCTCATTCATTGTTTCCCCTATACTTACTAATTTCCTATCCACGAGTATGTTCTAGTACTTTTAATCCTACAAGTCAAAGAGGTTCAGAGCATTTCTCTGACTTTTGGTGGGGCCGGACCCTTGGCTTAATGACTTAT
Organism: Pinus taeda; assembly: GCA_000404065.3. Taxonomy (NCBI): domain Eukaryota; kingdom Viridiplantae; phylum Streptophyta; class Pinopsida; order Pinales; family Pinaceae; genus Pinus; species Pinus taeda. Next base: position 13,269 of record APFE031021804.1, read on the forward strand.
ATACATCAAGTGCTAAAATCCCCTTCATAAAATTCATTCCCCCTTCATTTCCCTAGTAAAACCCCTTTTCCTAAGGTTAAATATCATTTGCCTAGGAAAAGTGAAAACCCCAAGGTAAATCCTATTTCTCCCAAAAAACTGACAAAAAACATTTTATCCTAAGTATAAAGTATATGCACAAACATTACCTTTTTACTTAAGGATATACCCACTCCGCCAATTTCATATTAATTATTAACTTTATGATATAATTCCCTGATAAAACCTTTTCCTGTATATTAATTAAATCCCATAACTAAATACCTCCAACCCTTAGTTTTAATAAAAACTATACATTTACCCCTTATTCTGACAAAACAAACAAATCCCCTCATTAACCTTAAATAATCCCAATCTGTCAGGATTAAAGTCCTGCCCCCCCCCTAAAACCTCAGTTCATTTCATATGTGCTATTTCACCACCCGACCACCATCTGATCATCTGCGCCTAGATCCAATGATGAACAGCCATATCGGGCTCACCCGACACCCGACCTTTACCCGAAGAGTTAAACCCCGTTATTAAACCCCACTCGATCTTTTAAACTCATGATTAAGTCTTAAACAATCCCATACCGCTGAAGTTTAAAGTGCTGCCCCCCCCACCCAAACCCAAGCTTTTATCACCTGCGCACTTCCCTCGCTCGACTACCATCAGATCACCATCCCCCTCATCCAATGGTCCACAGCCATATCGGCCGTGCCCGATGGCTGATCGTTACCTACCCCATAAAGCGGTTTTCCTCCGAACCACAAAGGCTACGTGTCAGGCACTAGAGTAGTTTGGGTGACCCCTCCTAAATACCACCTTCGCCTCATATGCAGTGCGACGACCTCTAATACCGCCTCCCCTCTCGACCTGATAAACCACTAACTATTCATAAATATAAATTTCCGCGCCAAATTTAAAAAGTTTCCCGTTAAAACTTAAAACCATGAAAGACCCTCGCTTTCATTCCTTTTGCCTGTTTCACAGTAAAACCATTAAAACCTTTCGGTGCCACCCTGAACCTCTACAACCTAATTTGACTTCCGATTTTTTCAAAACATTGCCATGACTCCTTCCCCAGGCATCCCTATGCAAAAAAACCATCAATTTCCTTTCCTGCCGACCTGTGTTTTCTTAATAATTGTTGAATTTTGCAAGTAATTGAGAGAAGAGCAAAGATTGGATAAACAGTTTTGATACTAGTCGCAAAACTTGTTTACTCCAAGACTGGAAATGAAATCTATTAAAGATCCTATATTAAGAAGAAGAATATATACACCAAAAAGAGAAGAACTCAATCACACAGAGACATTGACTGTCAAAACATAGGAACCAGACAGAGTATATAGTTAGAAGACAAACAGATAAAACACACAGAAATTTGACCAATATCCATTACCCTATGCTGATACACATAAAAAACTAAATAATTTACTGCTAAAACACACAGTAAACAGTTAAAATGTACAGAAAAAGAAAAAACGCAGTAAAGGATATTGACAGATCATCAAAGTCAAAGAGTATCAGTGTTAAAGAGTATCAGATGAAAGCCTGAAGTTAATGAAGCCTCCAGCATAATATTTCAAACAAAAAAGACCATAAAGGGCTAAAACCAAACCATAAAGGCCAGCAGTACCACAATAAATGGGACAGCATGAAAGCAGTTCACTAGTTGTCTCTATTTTCTTGCAAGGAGATATTTTTATTTCCTAGATTAAATCTCAAGTTAGCTTTAGATATTTTGTAATAAAAATTTTGTATAAATACTTCACAATTCGAAGTATGTAGGGTGGATTCATAGACATTTCTATAGACTTCTTGATCAAAAGACTGTAAAGCTATTGGATCATTGATTGAGCCAGCAAGTTGGATTGATGAATAAAGACTAGATATTTCAAAGGATTCATGTGTTGAGTGAAGTGTAGACGAGTATTTTCTCATGTTGTTGTTATCTTTCTTAAAGTTTTTGCACAATCTTTAATGTATTTCAGAATCTGTATGCTATAATTGGAATACTATCTCAGAATTTGTTTAATTACACTCTATTTTAACAGTTAGGCATATAAATGTTTTCTACTGATATTTAAGTTAAGGAATTCTTAATTTCACCCTAGTTTAGGTTGTCTCTTTATAATTTATAACAAAGGATTCTTAATTGCCCTTTGTTTCCGATTACCCTCTGTTCCTCATTTAAGTCTCGGTCTGAGAATTCTTAATTGCTCTCTCACCCTAGCTAAAACCATTTTTACCCCACTGCCCCAAAGACCTGCACTTTACTCTGCTAGCTTTCCCTTTGAACATTCCATTTAGTGAGTTGATCTATTTCTACTGCCCTTCTGTTGACTCCATAGCCCAATGGTCTAAAGATGTCATTCTATCCATCTGCTTTAAGGATCTCACCACCCAATATTCAATACAAATCAAAAACCCCTGAACATTCATAACTACCCTAAAATCCCAACAAACAAAGCTAAATCATATAGAGAGCCCTCTCTGAGCTTAGGTTGGCGAAAGCCTATGCCCAAAAGTTGGTTTGTGGTTACCTCGGTCATTTTCTTTCTTCTAATAACCTCTAGAGAAAATTCTGAGTGATAACATAGTGGCGACTCCACTGGGGAACCAACAACTCCTCAGTCCTAATAAAGCTTTATGAAAATTCTAAATCTACATTTTGAGCCTCTTAAAGTCATTTGTTAGAAGTTATTTTGAAAAAATCTCATAAAAACAATTAAATTTTTTAAAATTCTGGCTTCCAGGAAGACTCATTTTACTAGGGCTAATCCATATCCAAACCCTACCCCAGTAGTTTATAACCCCAACCTAATTTCAAGAAAATCTAAAAAAGAAGAAAGTTCAGTTAGCCAAATACCATTAGTTAAAGCTAATTCATGTCCTGATGAGTGGTTATTTTTAGAAGAAATTCCCTTTGATGTGCTATTTGATCTTTCATTATTAAGAACAAAATCTGAAAGTGCAATCAATGAAACTATTCTAGATCCTGATTTTATTGCAGACCTTGAAGTTCAACAGGCCAACAAATCAATTGATGAGTACTTTCTAAAATCTCCACAATCATCCATTAATACTACCACTACCCTTGAGCTTTCTGAACAATTGTCCACTACTTTGAGTTCACCATTATTCCCTTCAACTTCAACAATAATACCTTCTGAAGTCCATTCTTCACCACTATTTATACCTTCACTCCCTCACCAACCTATCATTACTCATTCATCACCTACTAGTCCTAGTTCTTCATCCACTACTACATTATTTCCAAGTACCTCAACCCCACATCTTAGCCCCTCCCAACTTACAGCAATGGCAAACAGATATGCTCCTCTTGTTTTACCTTCCCAACTTCATGTTATGCCTGTAGATTGCCAGAGTAAGATTTTCTTGTTTGATGCTACTGGTCAATACATTGCTTAGCAGCATGTAAACAAGATGTTTGACTTTTTGAACTACATGAAATAGATGAAGATGATGTCCAGATGAGACTCTTTGCCCAAACTTTGACTGGTGATGTCAAGAAGTGGTTTAAAGCCCTTCCTACCAACCACATTGCAGACCTAGCAAATTTCCAAAGGTTGTTTATTGATAGGTGGGAAAAGAAAAAGAATCCCTTACAAATCCTTTCAGAATATGAGAATATTAGAAGAGGACCTAATGAAACTATTCAAGATTATTGCATTAGATTCAATAATATATATAATGCAATCTCAGTTAACCTTAGACCCCCACCTGACTTAGCATTAATAAAGTTACCTAATGGTTTTGACACAGATATGGCATACCAACTTAGGGAAAGAAACCCCCCAACATTAGAAGAAATGAAAAGTCTAGCAGTTAGTGTAGAAGATATTTTGTTAGCTAAAAAGGCTAGAGTTAGAAATGAAAGGAGAGGAACTACAAATGATGAAACTTCGCCATCTGACATTAAAATAGATAATATAACCAAAAGTATGGAGAGACTAATGGATAGAATATGTAACATGGAAAGGAAACCCCATTGGGATAACCAACAAGCACCTCCAATTAGAAACCCAAATTTCAGAAACAACCAAAACATTGGGGAAAATGGACCAGAACAGAACATAAGGCCTCCTTTTCAAGAAAATTTTGCAAAGACATCCCATCCTGAAGATCCAGAGCAAGATACACAAATTAACCTAATGGTAATAAATGACGAGGACATTGTTTTTCTAACCCAAGATGAGCAGGAACTGTATATGCTGCAGCAATTACAGGTACAGTATGGGGAATCATTTGATTACAAACAAGGATATGAATTTTCCATTTTCAAAGTGCATAAACAGTATAATATAAGAAGCAAAAAGAATGTTGGTGTCCCTGACCAAACTAAGAGAACAACACAAAATCAACCTAAGAAAATACAAGAAGCCCCTGTTTCAAAAATCCTCCAAATTCTCTCTAGGGAAATCCCAAAACGTTCTAGCCCCACAATTATAGAAATAACCTCTGATCAACCTTTTGCTGATCAACCATCTACTTCACTTCCACCTAAGGAACCAGTGGACAAAGCTCAAAACATCAGATTTGAAAATCCACATAAGGAGATCCCCAGTAAAGAAAAAGAAGACAAGCCTACTCAAATCCCTACTGCGAAAATTCAAAACCTTCAAACAGAAAAAGTCTCTTTGCCATTCAATTTGGGAATAGAGATAGCAAAGCTGAAGATTTCAGTCCCTTTAACATAACTAATAAAAAATGAAACTTATAAATCACAGATAAACTAGACCTTAAACATTGCTGAAAATAATGATTCAGTTAAATTGTTTGATGACCAACCTCAACTCATATTTGGTCCAGATGTTAATGGTAAACCATTAGAAGGAGGAGTTCCACCTTTTTAAATTAGCCTTAGTATCCATGACAAAATTCTACATAATGCAATGTTTGATTCTGGGGCCTCCCACAATCTAATGCCCAAATCAGTAGTGGAGAAATTGAACCGAGACATTACAAGGCCTTACAAAGACTTATTCTCATTTTACTATAGTCACGTAAAGTGTCTAGGATTGATTGAAGACCTGTGTGTCACTTTAGTCCAATATCCTGCCAAAAGAATCCTTATGGATATTGTAGTTGCTGACATCCCACCAAGGTATGCCGTGCTGTTATCCAAATCATGGGGAGCCAAACTTCAATGATCTTTACAACTAGATATGTCATACGCAACAATTTCTGTTTTTGGACAACCTAAGAAACTATACCAAGAAACCTTAATGAAATATATGGTAAGTAGCTGGGATTGGCCTCAAAACTTTCCCATTACACTTAGATATCGATTCATTTATCTTGTATAATGTTGATCAAACACAAGAAAAACTTTTAGACAGTATTAATGCAAAACCAAAAGAAATTGCAGTTTCTACACAAAATGAAACTAACCAGACTACAGAGCTGTTCAATGAACAAGTAGGTCAAATTGTTGTAAATGATGAAAAGTTTGTTGCACCAGATAGTGAAAATTATGATCATGAAATATTATGACATTTAGAATTTGATGGATCAGTCAATAAGTTAGGAGCAGGAGCAGGAGTGTGGATATATAATTTGGAAAATAATTATTAGAAGGCCATGCATATAGATTGAATTTTAAATGTACCAATAATATAGCCGATTATGAAGCATTAATTTTAAGTCTTAATTTAGTTAGGAATCTAAGAGCTAAAAGAGTTTCTGTCATGGGAGACTTTGAACTAATTGTAAAATAGATTGATGATGGATATATGACAAAATACCCTAGATTAAGTTGTTATAGGGACACTATCGTAGAAATACTTAACACTTTCCTAGAAACAAAGCTTGCAGTGATCCTTAGAAAACATAACATGCAAGCCCATAGTTTAGCAATGTTTGCCAGCACCTGGAAATTACCCTTCCAACCTAACCATCAATACACTGCTGAAGTTAGCCACAAACCTGCAATTCCAGATAATTTGAAGAATTGGCAAATATTTTCTAATGATAAACCGATAAATAAATTTTTACTTTCAGAAGAAGAGTTTGTAAATAACAATATAGATACTAATACATCAATAGATCCTGACACTAAGGATAAGTTAGAAATAAATGAGATAGAAGGTGATGAACTAGATAAATTTAACCCAATCTAAATTTACCAAATTAGATGTAGATAACTTAGAGCAAATGGAGATTGATGAAATAATCAATGAAGAAACCAAAGTAATTAATCTCAAGGATAACTTCTTACCAAAGGGATTAACCCCTCTGGAAAATTTATTTGATTCAAATGATGTTCCTAGGAAACCTAAAATGGAACCTTTAAGGTTTGATATAGAGGAATGTAATATCAGCACCGATGAAAATCCTAAACTGATCAAACTTTCGAAATCATTACCTCCAACTGAAAAAGTGAAATACATTGAGTTGTTGAAATAATTTTAGGATGTCTTTGCTTGGAGTTATGAGGACCTTAAATCCTATGACACCAACATCATCCAGCACACAATTCCTATTAAAGAAAATCAAAAGCCTTTCAAACAAAAATTTAGAAGGATCAATCTTGTCTTATTACCTGCAATTGAAAAATAAATTCAGAGGATGTATGATGGCAAAATAATTGCACCAATCAGATTTTTTGATTGGGTCTCAAACTCGGTGCCAACTAGAAAGAAAACTGGTGAGATCAGACTCTGTGTGGATCTCAGAAACCTCAACAAAGTGTCACTAAAAGACAATTACCCTCTCCCCAAAATGAACCACATTTTACAGAGAGTAGTTGGATCAACCAGAATCTCATTGTTGGATGGATTTTCTGGTTACAACCAAATCTTGGTTCATCGAGACAACCAACCCAAAACTTCCTTTACTACTCCTTGGGGAACATTTATGTATGTGAAAATGCCTTTTGGGCTAATGAATGCAGGAGCCACTTTCCAGAGGGCTATGGATATAGCCTTTGCAAAATAAATTCATTACCCTTTGAGAATAGAAGCCATCTTGTAAATAAGACACCCCAGGAACATTACAGAATTACAAGCTTTCTTAGGAAAAATTAATTTTCTTATAATATTTATTTCTAATCTAGCAAAGTTAATTAGATCACTAAACAACATGCTGAAAAAGGACTCCACCATAAAATGGACTGTTGAGGCTAAAAAATCCTTTGAAGACATCAAATTAGCCTTAACTAAAACACCTGTATTAATCAATCCTAAATTTGAGAGAGATTTCATCTAGTTTTCCTTTGCTTCTGAGGACATAATAGATGTTGTTCTATTGTAGAAAAATGACCAGGGCTATGAACAACCCATTTCTTTCTTCAGTAAAGGCCTGAGAGATGCCTCCTTGAAATAAAACATAATGGAAAAATAGGCCTTGGCTTTAGTCAAAGCCATTAAGGATTTTAGGGTATACATCTATATTCTCATATAGTAGCCTTCGTTCCTAATTCAGTAGTTAAAGACATCCTAACTCAGGATGGTCCTGATGGAAAGAGGGGAAAGTGGATTGTTATTATTTTAGAGTATGATATAGAAATCAAATCTACTAATTTAATCAAGGGCTAAGGTTTAGCCAAGCTCATGGCTAAATCAAAATGTTAGGCCTTGGATATAAACTTTATTGCAGCAATAGATAATGAAGAGGAGATGGCAACTCCACTAATAAGCCAGGCCTTTCTTGAATCACCTTGGTATGCTAATATTATTTATGTTTTACTGAATTTACAAGCTCCCCCTAATTATTTAGGACTAAAAGTAGGTTTTTGAAGATGAAATCCTTAAAATTGTGTATATTATACAATGCTTTGTTTTGGAGAGATCATGAAGGTATTCTTCTCAATTGCTTATTAAAAGAAGAATCTGACAAAGTTTTGGAAGAATTTCATGCAGCTGACTGTGAGGACACCTTTACTGGAAGACCACAACAGATAAAATCCTTAGAGCTAGTTTATATCGGCCTACCTTGTTTGCTGATGTCAAAAAATATGTGACCTCCTGTCACAAATGCCAAATTTTTGAGGGGAAGAAAAATCTCTTATCTTTACCCCTCAAGACAATCTCTGCTAAAATACCTTTTCAACAATGGGGTTTAGAATTCATTGGTGAAATTTACCCACCCTCCTCTGCCCAACACAAATGGATCCTCACAGCCACAAACTACTTCCAAAATGGATAGAGGCCATACCTTCAAGGCAAGCCACAAGCACTGTTATCATAACCTTCCTTGAAACCAATATTCTATCAAGATTTGGATGTCCAACTAAGCTCATTACTCATAATGCAACAGCCTTTAAATCCAAACGAATGGTAGATTTCTGCAATAAATACCATATCACCCTTGTCCATTCCACAACATATTACCCTCAAGGTAATGGACTGGCAGAATCCTCAAATAAAAGCCTATTAAACATCATCAAGAAGTTACTAGAGGACAATAAGAAAACTTGGAATAAAAAGCTAGTCAATGCCTTATGGGCAGACAGATTGACTACTAAGAAATCAATTGGTAATTCTCCCTATCAACTAGCTTATGGAATGGAAGTTGTCTTTCCATCCTCTTTGGGAGTGCTAATAATGAAGATAATTCAAGAATTGCAGGTTGAATCAAATAGTATCCAAAGAAGAATCAACCAAACTATTCATCTACAACATACCAGAGAAGAGGTCTATGTCAGGTCTCAAGTTGTGTGGGAAAAGATTAAAAATATTTTTGATAAGAGAACCAAGGCTAAAGATTTCTACATTGGTGACAAAGTGCTCAAGTGGGATTCAAGGAAGGAAGACAAAGGAAAACATGGGAAATTTTATTTCCTATGGAAAGGTCCCTATGTCATTTATGCTTACAGAGGAAATAATGCTTTCTTCTTGAGAGAAATTGATGGTACAGATGCAGAAGGTGGGCTAGTGAATGGTCAAATGATAAAACATTACTTTGAGCCAAGTTACTAATTTTCATTTCCCATTTGTACATATTCTATTTTCAAAAGTCTAGTTTGGATTGGATGATGATCTTTGAAGTTGAAGCCCAAAGAGAACGCCCTAAGCTTTAAAATATTCATTGTCATAAGTATCAATAATGCATATTCACAGAAGGACACTTTGCAAGGTAACATCAGCAAAAATTCAAAGGCCATTGATCTTTAGAGTTCTTGACATTTCACAAAGAAATTCCATCCCCAAGTGGAGCCACTGTTAGGTTCCTATACTAATAGGAGTCGTAATTTTGAATGACTAAGGTTAAGCCTCATAATATTGTACTACCTTTGTTTTCTGCAAATGTTTTCCATATTAAAGAATTAAAAAATGTAAAGAGGGTATGTCCTAAAAGAACAATCAAAGGACAAAGAGAATAAGAAAATGTCAAAAAAAATGAAAATATACGAACCCCAAAAACAAAAATAGACCATGAAAGTGTGCAAGCCTAAATGCCACTACTATTTACTTTTATGCATAATAATGATTGTGTGCAGCTTGTTATTCATGCCATAATCCATGGTAAATCAAACTATTTAATCTTGGTTATTTCATGCTTTGAATTTTATGTTTATAGTTAGAGAATAAAATATGACCAAATAGTTTAATCTTGGTAGATCATAGATGGATAGAAAAAATAAAAGGAGCTCATAAGCTTAATCTGAGCCCTTGGATGATATAAGGTTAGAAATAGATAGTTTGTTTTATAAAAGAAACGATAAGATAAGGGTTTGCTAGCCTAAATGCACCCAAATAAATGAAGAAAACATGTTAGGGTGAGAAATGGGTAAGTAGAAGAAAGGTTGTTGAACTACAAAGCTGATTGGATTAGAACATATGTATCATGCTTAGACACATATTTCAATATGTATGATCAAATATGGAAGCAAAAGCAAAGGTTTACAAGTTAATTTGATTAACTCCCCCTCATTCATTTTTTCCCCTATACTTACTCATTTCCTATCCACAAGTATGTTCTAGTACTTTTAATCTTACAAGTCAAAGAGGCTCAGAGCATTTCTCTAACTTTTGGTGGGACTGGACCCTCGACTTAATGACTTATCGACATCAAGTGCTAGGATCCCCTTCATAAAATTCATTCCCCCTTCATTTCCCTAGTAAAACCCCTTTTCCTAAGGTTAAACACCATTTGCCTAGGAAAATTGAAAACCCCCATGTAAATCCTATTTCTCCCAAAAAACCTACAAAAAACATTTTATCCTAAGTATAAAGTGTATGTGCAAACATTACCTTTTTACTTAAGGATATACCCACTCCGCCAATTTCATATTAATTATTAACTTTATTATATAATTCCCCAATAAAACCCTTTTCCCATATATTAATTAAATCCCATAACTAAATACCCCCAACCCTTAGTTTTAATAAAAACTATACATTTACCCCTTATTTTGACAAAACAAACAAACCCCTCAATAATCTCAAATAATCCCAATCCGCCATGATTAAATTCCTGGCCCCCCACTAAAACCTCAGTTCATTTTATCCGTGCTATTTCACCACCCAACCACCATTTGATCATCTGCGCCCAAATCCGACGATGAACAACCATATTGGGCTCACCTGATGCCTGACCTTTACTTGAAGAGTTAAACCCCGCATTAAGCCCTGCCCGATCGTTTTAAACTCGTGATTAACTCTTAAATAATCGCATACCGTCGAAGTTTAAAGCACTGGGCCCCCTCAAACCCAAGCTTTTATCACCTGCGCAGCTCCCTCGCCTGACTACTATCAGATCACCATCCCCTTCTTCCAACGGTCCACAACCATATCGACTGCACCCGATGGTCGATCATTACTTGCCCGATAAAGCGGTTTTCCCCCGAACCCTGAAGGCTACGTGTTAGGCATTGGAGTAGATAGGGTGACCCCTCCTAAACACTGCCTTCACCTCATAAGCAGTGCGACGACCTCTAATAAGCCTCCCCGATCGAACCGATAAACCAATTACTATTCATAAATATAAATTTTCATGCCAAATTTAAAAAGTTTCCCCTTAAAACTTAAAACCATGAAAAACCCTCATTTTCATTCCTTTTGCCCGTTTCACAATAAAACCCAATAAAACCTTCTAGCGCCACCCTGAACCTCTGCAACACAATTTGAGCTCTGATTGCTTTCAAAACATTGCCAAGACTCCTTCCCCAAGCATCCTTGTGCAAAAAAACCATCAATTTCCTTTCCCGCCAACCTGTGTTTTCTTAATAATTGTTGAATTTTGCAGGTAATTGGCAGAAGACCAGAGCTTGGATAAACAGTTTTTATACTAGTCGCAAAACTTGTTTACTCCAAGACTCGAAAGGAAATCTATTAAAGATCCTATATTAAGAAGAAAAAGACAATTATACACTGAACAGAGAAGAAATCAATCACATAGAGACATTGACTGTCCAAATAGAGGAACCAAACAGAGTATACAGTTAGAAGACAAACAGATAAAACACATAGAAAGTTGACCAATATCTATTACCCTATGCTGATACACATAAAAAAACTAAATAATTTACTGTTGAAACACACAGTAAATAGTTAAAATGTACAATAAAAGAAAAAACACAGTAAAGGATATTGACAGATCATCAAAGTCAAAGAGTATCAGTGTTAAAGAGTATCAGATGAAAGCCTGAAGTAAATGAAGCCTCTAGCGTAATAGTTCAAAAAACAAAGACCATAAAGGGCTAAAACCCAACCATAAAGTCCAACAGTACCACAATAAATGGGACAACATGAAAGCAATTCACTAGCTGTCTCTATTTTCTTGCAAGGAGATATTTTTATTTCCTAGATTAAATCTCAAGTTAGTTTCAGATATTTTGCAATAAAACTTTTGTATAAATACTTCACAATTCGAAGTATGTAGGGTGCATTCTTAGACATTTCTATAGACTTCTTGATCAAAAGACTGTAAATCTATTGGATCATTGATTGAGCCAACAAGCTGGATTGATGAATAAAGACCAGATATTTCAAAGGATTCATGTGTTGAGCAAAGTGCAGACAAGTATTTTTTGTTGGTATCTTTCTTAAAGTTTTTGCACAATCTTTAATGTATTTCAGAATCTGTATGCTATAACTGGAATATTATCTTAGTATTTGTTTAATTACACTCTGTTTTAAAAGTTAGGCATATAAATGTTTTCTACTGATATCTAAGTTAAGGAATTCTTCGTTGCCCCTTAGTTTAGGTTGTCTCTTTATAATCTATAGCAAAGGATTCTTAATTTCCCTTTGTTTCTGATTGCCCTCTGTTCCTTGTTTAAGTCGCGGTCTAAAAATTCTTAATTGCTCTCTCACCCTGACTAAAACTGTTTTCACCCCTCTGCCCCAAACACCTGCACTTTACTCTTTTAGATTTCCCTTTGAACATTCCCTTTAGTGAGTTGCTCTAGTTCTGTTGCCCTTCTATTGAATCCATAGCCCAATGGTCTAAAGACATCATTTATCCATCTTCTTTAAGGATCCCACCACCCAATCTTCAATACAAATAAAAAACCCCTAAACATTTATAACTATCCTGAAATCAAAGCAAACAAAGCTAAATCATATAGAGAGAGCCCTCTCTAAGCTTAGGTTGGCTAGAACCTATGCCCAAAAGTTGGTTTGTGGTTACCTCGGTCATTTTCTTTCTTCTAATAACTTCTAGAGAAAATTCTAAGTGATAGCAACCCCCACCTGTAATTTATAGGCCATTTTGAATTCAAATCCGACCATTCCCCCCACATTCGGTTCATTAATGTTGGATTGGTGGCAGATTTCCAAGGATCTTACCCATAAAGTTTGTCTTAAATTCTGGCCACCTGCTCCATTTGGCCACATTCTTATCGTTAAATCATGAACGGTGACTTTAACGTCACTTTCCGGCCGACCTGCATGATTTTTCCCTGGGTAGCGCAACTCTCTTTGCGTTGTCGCGAACCCTGTGACATTTCTATGTTCTGTACAATCCTCCAATCGCGTAGTTCCCCAACCCGAGCAGTGTAATTTATAGTCCCGCACCTCCTTTCAGTTGCCTGGAGTGCTAAGACTATGCTACCCTCATAGAGTCACTTGGCCGAGTCACCAATGTATGGCTTCAATCGGCTGCCATTCATCTTTCCTAGGAAGGGATCTCCATTCAATTTAACCAACTAAACTGCTCCACCGTCGGTAATCTCCTTAATGACATAGGGCCGTAGCTAGTGCATTCTGAATTCGCCTAGAAATTTATCAAACTTGTTGTCATATAACAAAACCAGATCATTTACCTTAAAGGTGTGAAACTTAATGTGCTGATCATTCCATTCTTTTTCGCTTTGCTTTTGGACCTGCTGGTGAAATCCAACCAGAAATCTTTCTTCCTCAAGCTCAGCAAGCTGCGAGAGCCTATCTTCCAGGGCTTCGCAATCCATCATACCCGTGAGTGCCGCTATGCACAGACTAGGCACAATGTATTCCATGGGCATCACTTCTTCAACACCATATACGAGCTTAAAGGGTGTCTGTCCAATCAACTTTTTGCATGTCGTTCGATAGGCCCATAGTGCGGTGGGTATGCACAGGTCCTAATCACTTCGATGAGCGTTCCAAACCTTTGCCAACGTGTTCTCTAGCACCTTATTGAATGTTTCCACTGTCCCATTAGCCTGTGTGTGATCAGGCGTGCTTTTCTGGTGATATACTTGAAATTCCTTTGTCAGTGTGTTGTTCGTCTCGTTCAAAAAGTGCGTACCACGATCACTCATCAAAATCTTTGGATACCCAAATCACGTTAGTACATACTCAAAGAGAAACTTCGTGGTGGTCGCGCCTATGCAGTCCTTCACAAGCCATGTCTCCGCCTATTGAGTCAAATACTTAGTCACGGTGATAATGTACTACGCTTCCATCTTCTTTCCTTGGGGCTGAATGGGTCCCACAAAACCTATCGCCAATTTCTCGAAAGGTTGTAACATCATCAATGGGTTCAGAGGCAGCTCATCTCTCCGTGATGGCCTACCAGTCCTTTGACACACATCACATGCCCTACAGTAGGCTTTGGAATCCTAATGGAGGGTTGGCCACCATGACCCTACACGTAGAATCTTCTGTGCGGTCGCCCTTCTTGTGTAATGCCCTCTCGTGGTGCCGCCATGAGCGTCCGCGAGGATACTACTCCTTTCAAACTCCGGTACATACCTTCGTAATACTTGATCAAACCCCATTTTGTACAGATGTATGGCAATGATAGAAAATTCTGCCGCATGAACCACTAAATCCTTTTTCTGTTGGACGGTGTAGCCTTTGTTAGGAAGTGCATGATGTCTTTGAAGTAACCGTATGCGACACGCACTGCAAATAGTTGTGCGTCACGCAATCCCTCCTCCAAATTAGTGGGTTCTTCCCCCGTTTCGATGTGTGACAGATGGTCTGGTCCTGCATTCAGTCATTCAGGCTTCACAATAACTTCAAAATCGTACTCCTAAAACAATAACAAACACCTACAGATTCTTCCCCCCAATACAGGTTTATTGACTAGGTATTTCAACGTAGAATGATCCGTATACATTTTAAAATGTCCCCCCAGCAAATAGTGTCTAAACTTCTGGAGCGCGTATACCATGGCTAATATTTCGCGCTCGGTGGTGGAATAGTTCTTCTCAACCTTGGATAACCTCCTACTTGTGAATGGTATAGGATGGTCCAATTATCCTCCATTGGCATGTGTCAGTATTGCTCCTAGTGTTGTACATGACGTGTCTACATGTATGTGAAAATCCTTCTTCCAATCCGGGAAGACTTCGACACGGTGACCATTTTTCCTTTCAGCGTATCCAAGCTTTTCTGACAATCCTCGTTCCAACAGAAAGTGACATCCTTTTTCAATAGCTTCTCCATAAGCGCGGTGATCTGGACATAGCCCTTGATAAACTTCCTATAGTACCCAGTATGTTTCAAGGTTGCGCGCAGCTGTTTCACACTCCTCAGCGCCTCCAAGTTAAGTATTACTGCGATCTTCATGGGATCTACCATTAGTCCCTGTAATGACCTAGCAGAGTCCCAAAGAAACACAAAACATACATTTCTTCAGATTGAGCGCAATCTGGTACCTTCAATAAGTAGCTAGCATTAAGCGCAAACTAGCCACATGGCGTTTTACCAACCCAAACATAGTCAGTCATCAAAGTACACATCCAGGAATTTATGAATGAAGTCTTTGAATGCAGTGATGACTATGCGTGAAAAAATTGTAGGCGCATTCTTCAATTCAAAAGACAATACAATGTACTGAAAACATCCCCATTCAGTCGCGAAGGTTGTCTTGCTTCTATCTTCAGGCACGATTTTGATCTGATGGTACCCAGAGAACCCATCAATGGAGTACTCTTCCTGGCCAACTACATTATCCAATACCTCATCAGTGAATGGAGTCGGGAAAGGATCATGTACGCAAGCATCATTCAACTTCCTGAGATCTATGCATATCCTTATTTCATCCTTCTGCTTCTTTCCGTGTACCACCATTGGGCTTACCCTATCAGATTCTTCTACGACCTCAATGTTTCTTGACGTGAGCATCTTATCTAACTCTAAAAGGACCTTCTCTTTGTACTTCGGATTGAGACGATAAGGTCTTTGCTTAACCAGCTTTGTGTTGGGTTTTAGCGTGATCTTCGTAATGCGCAGGTCCCTTATTATACCTTTTAACTAAGTAAACTTGGCAGGGAACAAATCCTGTATTCGCGGAGCAATTCGGCGACCTTATCTACCTTTGTGTCATCCCAGTAATCTCCAATACTCATGAATTTGGGCTCCGCCTTCATACCATTATTTACCTGTTTCGTTTTCAGTGGCGCGGTTATATCAGTATTCTCGATCTATGGTCTGTCGACCTTGCAGTGACCCTCGGTTTCATGGATAGTTAATCTTTTGTGGGTCATTTTCTTTCTCCTCAGTAGTCACGTTATAGCATTCCAGCGCGTGGCTCAGCTAAGTAGTCCAATCGGGTTGAATCAGATCCAACGGATCCTGCAGTATCCTAAAGATTGCTGCTCTAACTTCTTGTAGTGCTTCGTCAATACAGTCAAACTCATATTTGAAGTTGAATGTCATTATGAACCCTTCATGCAGAATATCACATTCACCTGTGCCATGATGGAGCTCTGTCTCCAAGTACCAATTCATCAGGATGACATCCAAGATGTGACAGAACAAGTGCACCCATTCAGGTCGGGGCTTTACTCCATAGGCCTTAGCCCATTTGGCCAAGTGTGCGCGTGGATCATCCTTCTAGTCATACTTTTCTATCACTTGTACCTTCGGCTTCGCAAAGTGTGTTCTCATCATCCTCCTA
Organism: Pinus taeda; assembly: GCA_000404065.3. Classification (NCBI taxonomy): domain Eukaryota; kingdom Viridiplantae; phylum Streptophyta; class Pinopsida; order Pinales; family Pinaceae; genus Pinus; species Pinus taeda. The sequence goes on from APFE031021804.1 coordinate 29,592, forward strand.
CACTCGCACCAATCATCAAAAATACGCTTGTGTGTACCCCACCATCTCTCGGGAGTAGCGCGCAGTGCCCAGTCCAAAGCCTGGAAGCGCTTCTTCTTTGGTACTTCCCTCTCAAATGCATCCAAAAACACATCCACATCATTCAAGCCATCATAAGTGGGCATATTTCTTACCTCTGACGACACACAACGCAATGATTGAGTGATCATGTTACATCTCAGCGTAGTTACTTCATGTAGCCGATTATGCTAGCGCTCTAATTCTTCATCTGAGTTTGAGTTGCAGGAAATTTCGCGATCCCATGTAATTTGTCCATCCATTTTCGGATTCACCCAATATTGGTCTCACGCTGTTATTTTATATATGAAGTCAAAATCGTAATTGCTTTCGTAATTGCAGACTGGTTCCGTAAAGCGCGATGCTACAACAGGATCTAGGGGTACTATTATGTGAAGTGATTTCTTTTCAAATATCATATTTTGCTTCTTTAGGTTGATTACCCCGTTTATGTTAGTAGCCCAATTAATGCCAAGGAGCGCATGGTAGGGGTTGTTGTCATCCACAATTTCTATCACTTCAAAGTCAGCCAATGAGCTCGCACCTTCAATATCTACAGTTACTCCTTGCAGTCGTCCCATGGGGATGATCTTCTGCTGATTGGCCATCATTAACTGAATCGAAGACCACTGCAGCGTGGGCCTCCCCGTCCACTCCTAGGTCTGCTTCGGAAAAACCATTTGAGTCTGACCCCAGATCTAAAATAACCTGATCCATTTCATATTATCCTATCCGCGTGGTGAGTCTCATCTCACACCCTATCCTTGTCTTATGCTTACCAATCTTTTGTACCATGTGCGGTTCACCTGGAGCATTTTCAGTGCATCTATTTATAAGTTCCTGTAACCTCTTAACAACCTTGCTATCGTGCAACAGCTTCATGTAGGTCTCTAGAAAGGTCGTAGGCATAGAAGGGTCCATTTCCTGAACAGGCTTATCCTGGCTCCCTGAGGTAGAGGCCTCAGCGAAGCTCTTTTTTGCTTCCATGAATGTTTTTCATGCACGCTCTAAATCAAATTTAGCCTCCTTCTCTGGATATTTGCAATCCCATGCGCTGTCTTCAGGCTGTTTCCCTTTATCACTACTCATTGCAATTCCACTTCGGAGCACTATATTCACATTCAGATCCTCCTCATGAGGCTTAGCCCTCATCATTTGTAGGTTTTGAGGTTGGCTGCAGTGATAGCACCCCTTTGTCACATATCCTCGCTATCACTGTAGGACAGTTCTCTGTCTCATGATCAAACTGAGTACAATATTTACACGACAGATGCGTTGGGTTAGTGCATTCATGGCCATAGTGTCCTAATCCTCCACAATTGTAACAGATCAGTTGTCCCCAACCTCTGCTAGGTCCTCCTCCTCCTCGGCCTTGTCTATGCCCCTAATAGCTTGTTCACGCCATCCCAGCGCTCTGGTCAGGGGGGCGCGTTTCTGCCTGAACTTTATAGGCAGGTTTTCTGTCCATAATCATTTCATAACTTCGGCAGTTGCGCTCATCATGCCCTATTGACTTGCAGAAGTCGTAGAATAGTTGTTGCGGTGTTTATACAAACTTCTGCAGCAAATGACAGTTATCAGTCATATGTTTCCCTACTACCTGACATATAGCGCACCATAATGTAGGCTTCGCGCTCGGTACTGCTTGGGCTTCTAACCTCCAAGGCATCGGTCCTCCTCCTACAATGTAGTTCGCAAATACCGAGCAGTGGTCTTTGTCATGCCCCTGAACTTTACATTTCAGGCACCATATCTCTTCACGCGCCTCTAGTCGAACTGTTCTGTCCTTCTTCAAACTTTTCATTTCGAGGCAAATATTTTGCAACTGCGCATGGATCTGTTGAACCCCCAGATTCAGATCTTGCATTGGTGTTTCATATAGTCTTATTGCGATCTCCGAGGCCTCTGCCTGAGTTGTAATCTTCTGTTATGATAGTGCAACCCTTAGGTGAGGTAGGAGCAAAGCCATGAGCCATTTAGGGTGTTGTCCATTTTTAAGTTCATATTAGCTTTGTACATTTTACACTTCAACCTTTGATCCAATTCCCAAGGCGTCTCACCTGGTTTCATCGCGATTTCCTTGAACCCCACAATCGACTGTGCCTCGGATTTAGGCCTATTGAACTCTTTATTCAGCGCAATCTGGATCTCTACCAACCCAGTGTTTGGGTTATCATTAGAGTACTTGATGTACCAAGTTAGCGCATGATCCTACAAAGAACTAACCAATGTTTCCTTCTCCATGTGATCGTATGTGATGCCCTGAGCTTCCCATATAGCTTTAGATGAACCAGAACTCGTGCGGGTCCTCGTTTCCAAAGCCCTTAAACAAAGTCAGCTTCACTGAATTCACCATGTTGAACTGTGGTGGAGGTGGTGGTGATGTGGACGAAGTCGCGGGGGGTGATGGTTGTGAAGGTGGAGGTGGTAGTCGCAGGAACCCTCGTTTTATTAACTGAACTGCACTTCGTGGAGAAACCTGATCTACTCCATCTTCATTACTCAATGGAGGTGAAATTAGTGGGCTATATTCAGGACCCTTTCTTCCTTCATTCCTGTAAGTCTTTCCACTTTGCGTAGCTCTGAACATCAAGGTAGCTGCATAACCCGTTTTTCACACAATAACATCTTAATCCAAGTACTTAAAGACTTCAAGTACTTACCTCACAGACCTTTGAAAAAGTGTCACTCCTGCTCACTGTAACTGACTGAGATATCGACCGTGAATTCAGTCACAAATCCCCCTATGATACGATCGAGCCAATGATTAACAGCGCTGGCAATCTTATCCTTAGAGGCTTCTAGCCTCTATACTAACTCCGGGGTCCAGACAATAGGAATGCCAAGCCTCCACCTTCCTTGGTTATCCGCTAGCTTCGCGATCCACTCGTATAGCTCAACTGGAAAGGAACAGAAAAATATCTCGTGGATTTCTGTATACAAGTACCTATCTAGCCACTATTCCTTTGTAAGCCGCGGGTTTCTGTTCTCCTACACCACGAATTCATGGATATTCTTGTCCAACCAATCTTCGACCTCTTTTTTAGTTGGATTCTAGTGATACGACATCACACATCTCTCATGCAGATTCTGGCCCTGGCAACAAAACCATTTGTCAGTTTTATGGGGCTTGACCCAGGTTCAACGTTAGTTAGCCAAAAAAATCCCTACACTACTGGCCATTTCGGCATCAGCCCGCAGAGTGCGGACCAAAGACTCACCCGAAGTAGTATGGGGGGATGGTGGAACCAAGTTTCCACACCCTGAGATGGTCATGGTGTTAGTTTATACCCTCTGCCCCTTCTTTCGCACAGGTCCCTAAGCATTAGGGCTCTATCAGTTTACCGTTTATTTCGCCCCTTAGTACCTCCGTGGAGGTGTACGATTGACCTTCGCGCAGCCCTAACCTCTGGTCCAGGTATTTTCGCGCAGCGATGACAATGTATTATATAGGTTCCCAAGTTATCTCAAGTGTTTTACTTATCTTATTAATCAATCACAGTTAGCGTCACGTAAACTGATATCCTTACTTGCGTTCAATTAACCGATACAATCACATATATTCACGCATTAAATAAACATTGTAAATTAAACCCAAAACGCAATATAATCAGATGCATTAACAAGAACTAAATACACAATAATTGCAAAATACTTCTCTTTATTGATATCTTCCAATTTAATATAGACTCTATCCGCCCTGCGCACACAACTGTAGGGGTCTGTGTACTTAGTTGCGGACTTCCACCCTAGGCCTCTGCACACTCAGCTGCAGAGCCTATACCTATGCTAAGACCCGAAACACTTAGACTTCTCTACCAAAACTACAATGCTTCATTCTTCCTACTCCTTCCCTCCTTAGAGCTTACATACTTAGCTCCTTTTTATACAATCCCATGGTCTGTGCACCATGGGTAGATATTTATAGCCGACATGACATTTTACAAAATAAGAGCGGACAACCCTTTATGACTCTTGATACCTTCGTGCTCTACGACCACAAAATGCGGAGACTTTACAGCTTTATTACAAAATTATTCCAAAACATTGGCTTTTAGCCCCAAAATGTATCTTGGGGGAACCCGTTCCCAACATAATATCTTGTTGATTTCATGGTCTTAACACCCAAGAATAATTTAGGAGGACATCCATTAATCCTAGGAAGACCTTGGCTAGCTATAGCTGAAGCTTTCATCGGTTGTAGATCAGGTGACATGTTTATCTCAAATGGAAACTCTACAAAGAAATTTACATTATACCCTCCTGCAAGAACAATAATAGAAACAAAGAATGAGGAATGGATAGATGATGAAGATGATATACAACCTGTTTTCACTACTAAACAAGTAAGAGAGGAAGACCAAATTTTAAATCTATTGGAAAATAATGAATCTTCCTCACATTATGGCTATAGTCGAAATGAATATCTCTTATCTAGACAAGTATCATTGCTCTCCATGGAAAAAATTGGGAATTTTTTAATAGAAATCTTTCCATGAAAACTTTGAATGTTAATGAAAACTTGGAAGGATTACAAAATAATCAACTGGTAGAAGTCTTACAAAAACATTCTTCTTCTTTTGCATGGAAATACACTGATATGAGAGGAATTGATCCTAAAACTTGCATACATCATATCTACATTGAACAAAGTGAAAGATCAGTTAGAAAACCACAACGAAGAATGAACCCAAATCTAAAAGAAATTGTTAAGGAGGAATTGCAAAAGCTCGTAAATGTAAATTTCATCTATCTGATATCAGACAATAAGTGGGTTTCACCCCTAGTAATCATTCCAAAGAAAAATGGAAAATGGAGAGTATGCATCGATTACAGGGAATTTAATAAACCAACATTAAAATACCACTTTCCACTACCTTTCATAGATCAAGTCTTAGACACATTAGCAGGGAAAAAGTACTTTTCATTTTTGGACAGTTTTAGTGGATATGACCAGATTCAGATAGCACCTAAAGATCAAGATAAAACCATATTCACCTGTCCATGGAAAACTTATGCTTACCGAGTACTTCCTTTTGGATTATGCAATGCTCTAGCAACATTCCAAAGAGAATTCCTCGGAATTTTCTCTCATCTTATTCATGATTGTGTGGAAGTGTACATGGATGATTTCACAGTTTATGGAGATTCTTTTAATGAAGAACTTGAAAATTTAGAAAAAGTTTTAATAAGATGTAAAGAAAAAAATCCTCTCGTTAAGTCATGAGAAATGTTTCATGATGTTTAACGAAGGGATTGTTTTAGGTCACCATATTTCAAGAGATGGAATTAAGGTAGAATCATCTTAAGTCGAGGTCATTTCTAAATTATCAGTGCCAAACTGTCAATGAGATGTTAGGAGTTTTCTTGGTTTTACTGGATATTATAGAATATTTATATAAAACTTCACAAAAATTGCATCTCCACTCTTTAAACTACTTACCAAGGACCGTGAATTCAATTGGAATTCTGATTGTAACTGAAGATGAGCCTCTTGGAGGCTTTGTATGGTAGGAAGTGTAATACACCTGTTAGATGGGATGACCAAGTAAATAGGGTAACTTTTACGCCAAGCATGTTAATGGAAACAGAACAAAAACTTATTAGTATCATTCATAAGCTAAAGGCAACACAATACAAACAAAAGAGCTATGCAGATCAACAAAGAACACATAGGGAATTTAATGTACGGGATCATGTGTATCTTCAAATTAAACCGAGGAGAATCTTACTAAAAGGGGGGTCTTATGCTAATTTGACACCAAGGTTTTGCAAACCTTTTCAAATTTTGGAAGGAGTGGGACTAGTGGCATATAGATTAGCCTTGCCCCCACCATAAAAGAAAATGATGTATTCCACATATCCTTATTGAAAAATTATATGCACCATTCTAATCATGTGATTGATTGGTCTATGATACAGGTGGAGCTTGAGGCATATTTCTAACTCAAACCTTTGTGTATCCTGAACTAGAGGCAGATCATGCTCCATAACCAAGTAATAGAACAAGTCAACATGCAATGGAAACACTTTGGACACAATGAAACAACCTAGGAGCATATAGATTAGATGAAAGCATTTTATTCATTTTTGTTTAATAAGTAATGGATGTAAAAAAGTTGTTTCTATAAGGATCAATTTTTGTCTTATTCACCCTCTGGTCTTGTAAGAACACCAGGGATGGTGTTCCTTTAAGGGGGTGGGGTTTGTATCAACCCTATGTCAATATGTTCTTTATAAACATTTTTGTGTAACTTAGCATCTCAATGCAATATCTATTTGTTGGTAGAACCTCTTTTGTTATATAATATAGACCACAATTGGTTATATCCATTACTATTTCGATCTTGGAGTCAAGTTGTGTGAATTGTAGAATTTTGTAGAATTTTTCCTACAAATCAGCTAGCTCTGATACCATGTAGAACTTTTTCTACAAATCAGTTAGCTCTGATACCATGTAGAAATTTCCCACTTGTAGATCAACCTGGTAATGCAATGTACTAAAGCAAAACACTTGATCTACTTCTACAAACAATTTAGCGGAAGCTTAATCAACCATGAGCAACATCAATAATAACACTTATAACTAATATGGAGAAATCAAACACACATAACACAGAAGATATAACTAGGGGAAAGCACCAGCCTAAAACCCCATCTCTGTATTATCATACAAGTCGAAATATGTTTGGATTACCCAAAGCCTTAACTCAGAAGCTATCCAGCTCTCAGTACAATCCCTCTGCTGCTCATAGACAGTCAAAGGCTTCTCACAAACCTTCTCCTCTGCCCTCTAAGCCTCCTATTTCTATCCACAGTTTTCCTGGGTCCTCCAGCTGCAACTTGTGTGATTCTCACCTCACATACAACACTGACCTCTGAGATAACTGCACAAACCTAAAAGAGATAAATCCTCATCATGGATGAGCTTCCTTTATAGGAAAAATATTCATCCAACTGATAGTACACTGTCCCTTCTCTGATCTCAACTGGGTCTTTGTCTAAACTGACATGCATGAGTTATTTAAGC
>APFE031021804.1:42286-62703 GCA_000404065.3 Pinus taeda
CTATAGTAGGGAACAAGTCCCTAAATTATCTCCTCCTCCAAATCTTCATAATCTGCCCAATATTCTCATAATATTCCACAAAAATAAATAATATTAGGCACAAATATACAATTATTCATAAACCTTGCTAATGAATATATTAAAGTTAAAAATAAATTATCTAATGCAGAAAGAGAGGTTTAATATGTAGAAGGATGGTTAGATGGACCTTAATTTATGTTTAATTTAGAGGCCCATCAATATGATAATTATTAATTCATCTAATTGATGGTGATTATGAATTATACTTAATTGAAATTAATTGATGGCGATTATGATCTTATCACACCCATATATGTATTCAGAACCTGAAGGAGAAGGGACATAGTCTGAGTAGGGGAAAATCATGCCATGAACTGTCATACCCACCACCCTAATAAAAACAAAAAAAATTCCAATATCATGGTAGGAAAATAAATGCATAGTCTAACTAATAGAAGAAATGACCTTTCCTAGGACATTTTTTTGGTTAATTTTAACTAAACTCTAGCACAAATGTTTAAAAACTTGAGTTTAAGTTGTTTGATCTATAGAATTCAAGTGCCCAAGAGTTTTTCAGGGCACTAAATCCATTTATGCATTCAAAAAAGTATATTAAACAACAAAATATCACAATCTTGCTTGTAATTGTATCACCGATTACGATGAAAAAGGTCATTTGCATTGAAAATAAATCACCCTATTAAGTGACCATTAAATGTGGTTTACCCTTTCCATACATAGAAGGTGTAATATAATGAGCACCATAGCATAGAACCACACGAGGAGGTAACCCCAGACCAATTTTTAAAACTTGAACTATGTTGCATGTGGGTGTTGAGCATTGGAGGGAACATTTTTGAAGGAGAAGGAAGTAAGGTGATTAGCAACATGAGTCACTTATTTCTTTGAATTGGCATGGCCTATTCTTCGCTCCCATACCTTATTTAATGTGGAAAAATATATGCATAAAAGACGATTGATTTCACAAGTTGGGTGCTTGCTAGGACTTATAAACCACGATGATTAGTACAACTAACAAACCACCGCACTTGCCTCCAGTTGAAAAACCATCTACATAGTGAATCATTGGTGCTTGTCAAGACTGATAAATTATGTGTCCTTGATATGGCTAGTAAACCATTGTGCTTGTCCCTGGCTAATAAGCCACCTACAAGTATTTTCATCCCTTAGATCATTTGGCAATTTGCTCAACAATTTAAGGTACTCAAAACTTGGACCTAGAATGGGGATAGCAAAGACAAAATATAGTTTTGTGATTGCCTAAAGTTAGGAAGTGAATGTGTCTTATCTTCTCCAATTGCCACAAAAATTTATCTCAACGGATAAGTCATTTAATCCTTGTATTTGAATTTCCATTAATTATGGCCTTGTTATCATCCTACATCTACTTGCCTCTGTTAAATTGTGATATACGCACATCCATGCACTGGCCAACATCTTGTTAATTGACCAATTGTGTATATGTATGCACCAGTCTTTAAAACACACCTACCGAGCCAACTTGATTGCCATGCTCTCAACCATCACCTGCGAATATATATATATATATATATATATATATCCCACAGAGCTTGGTTGTTATAAATGGTTTATCTTAAGTTACTGGTCCCAAATTCTCATTTCAATTTTAATAGTAATATAGAGTTTGTCAGTAGCGGCCCAAGTCTCTTGGATTTTGCTATCAATCGTGTGTTGAATTGTTTATTGGCTCTCTCTACCTTTATGAAATTCATGTGTTTTTTTATTTTGGTGATGCATACTGCAATGTGCCTAGATTATCAACTCTTTCACTCCTTCTGATATTAACATGTTCAAGTTGGCGACTAGTATGTTTTAATTTTGTGGCATGGTATTTTTTGGTTTTGTTTGCAATTTATATTGTGATGAGTGATCATTGCTCTTCTCAATTGTGAAAAAGTTATACATTGAGATTGGTCAAATTTTACACTCGATTGAGCTATTTTTAATTACCTTTATCTCACCTCATTGGGTTAGGCACATTTAACGGTTACTCCCAGGGTCTTTCAAATATTGTAAACTCGATCACTTCCAATATATTTCTATAGTATTATAAAGTTGAATCAAGCGGGGGTCTCTCAAGGAGTCAGGTACAAGATTTACATGAGGTTAACTCTAAAATACCAGATTCAAGTAGTTAGTGTGCAATTCATATTTGAGTTATACTCTCAAGTATTCGTGAAATATTTTCCAAGGTATTGTAGATTTTTTGGCGCCCTTTCAAGTGTCTTGTAGAGTATTGTAAACTAGGTTCGATGAAGGGCATATGTGAGAAGTACAATAAACTTGAGTTGGGTGCAAGGTGAGTTTGCGACTTGACCGAATAAGTTTTTAAATACCCCACCTCCTCTTCTATTAGCGAATGGTTCAATTATTCTTTAGGAAGGTATTTTTCAATATTACGTGGGATGGCAATGACCCAGTAACCCAAACCAACCAATCTACACCTTACGGATTTCTATCAATAGTTGTTACTTATCAACTAGTTATTCAAAATTCTAGGTAAATCTATGAAAATAAACGACCTCCATCCCTGTGACATTAAAACTATGAGAACTATTTGTTCATAAGGCTTTCGAAATCAATAACCATTCCCAAAATCTTATAACTCAAAATGATGGTAAAGTTTTACAAGTTAACATTTTTCGATTTTATTGTATTTTCATTATTAAGGTGTAAATTTCCAAGAGCTGCTGAAAAATTCTAGGAACTGAGACATGATTTGTCCTTAATAGAATTCTCGTCCACTGAATACTTGACATCTTTCAGAGCCTCCACATCTCCAACCACGGTGTGTGCTATTCCAAAGTGAGTTAGATGGAACAACTACAAAAGAATTATAACAAGAATGTGTGTGCAACAACCTGTGGTGGCCATGACTCTTCCGATATTCCACTTCTGCAATATATGTGATAGCTTTTCAATCTCTAAAAAATCCTAGCACCTATTAAGAGAGAAAGGAAAACCAAACCTCACCCTGCCTTGCCTCACCTCATGTACTCTCAGTCGATAAAAAACAAATAAATAATGAGGTGTTGTAGTAGTAACTTTGAATGTGAAAAGGACCAATGACTTACCTATTGTCATTCAACTCAGCTAGACAGTAAGGGGAATCATTATCTTGGTAATCAAAATTAAAGAGCAAACACTACATATTGAGTAAATAAAAGGAAATCAAGTCATCTCACTTTTTTCATGTTAACAAGTTTGGTATTTAATAGGATTATTATTTCGACACATTTATGAGTTTCTCAATAAATTACTTCAATTGTAATTCATCACTTTCCCATCAATACAATAAATAATAGATAATGAGAACAAAACACATAACTAAGAATTAAATATAAATATTTCAACAACCCAAGAATCTTTTACAAATTTGATCAAGTTCATTATAAAGATAATGTACAACTTTTCTTTGTTTCACATAAATTATTTAATGATGATGTTTGGGATTACAAACTCTATTAAGTTTGGTGAAATGTTCTAACTTGTATGTTTTTTATTAAGTTTAGATATGAATTTATTTTTCACTTCCCTTTTCTTGTTTAGATATGAATATGTTTTTCACTTCCCTCTTCTTCTTGTTTCAAGTAACATTGACATCAATGTGTTGATACTTCACAAATATTTTGAAAATGCCCCATAACTCTCTTTTCATCTACCACATCCCAGGTGAAGGGGATATAATATTTGTAGAGTTAATATTTGGCACACATTTTTAAAGTTGGGTGAGATTCTTGAAACAGATAGAGAAAAAGTAACATCATTTATATTATGATCAAAAGTATGCATTATGGATTATGCTCTAACTTCCCATTCTTCCACCCATTTACAAATTATTTGAAAAATAAACATAAACACTAAAATAATTATATTTAATAATCTTGATTAAAATTTTTTTATTTAATTTCGTATTTTTATAAATATTGAAAATTTCCAAATTATAAACATCTTAATTGAAAACCCCAAGTAATAAACATTTTAACTCAAATAATAAATAACAGATACACTCGTATTATATTTTCATGTTCCTACAAACTTATAATGCAAGTAGAGTATCATCCTTTTATAAAGACTAATATTTTTTTTTCAATGAAATTTATAATAAACATGATTCTCATGGTAAAGCAAGATTACAATATCTTCAACACATAGTGCTCATAAATACATATACTAGTAATTGTCTCTCAAGGTGTAAAGGTGCACCGAAGGAATAGAAGATTTGGGGAGATTATTTCGCCACGAACAGAGCCCACTATTGAATGCATGCACATAAGGTCTGCCAAACTCTCCAATGGAAGTGCCACGAGGCGAGCCCATTGCTCACAACCTATGCATGAGCACAAAGTATTGATATACCTTGCTCCAGGCATGTCATGCATGGCTATTTGTCTTTTCTTTATCACACGGGGATGCTTGCCCCAGATTTCCCTCAAGGTGCAATATTGATCTCCATCAATGTCCTATAAGTTAGCGACTCATTCCCTAGGCCAGACAATGGTTTTCCTCCTATGAGATTCTGCTAGTTTAGTCGAAACTACTTCGAGGTTCTCGTAGTCAAGCATTTGTATTCAAGCATGATGCGAACAAGATTTTAGCATTCCTAGTACTACACGATACATAGTTTTTTTATTTTTCACACCATATCCCCTTCACCTTATAGGCTTAAAATATGAAAAAGCAATCATATTTAATACTTTTCACACCATATCCCCTTCACCTTATAGACTTAAAATATGAAAAGGCAATCATATTTAATACGAACAAAAGTTTCATATACTACATAATAAATAACCTTATATTTTCATAGTATATATGCCCTTCTCATTATAGAGTCAAAATCTGAAATGGGAGTCCCGCTGTTTCCAAACAAAATTTCTCACATTTTTATAAAATTAGTATGGAAGACTCTTCCAGGTCAATACAAAATCTAATTTTCCATGGCCTTAATATTTTTTTAATCCATTAAACAATTCTAAACATTATCATCAATTTAGATAAATAAGGTTTTTTAATTAAACAGTAAAACCTTTTTCAAATTGTGGAGAGCCATAACCCTCAACTTATTTCGAACTTATATGAATCGCATGTTCATTGATTTGGAAAAGCATGAATTGGATTGGTAAAAACAAAGAGAAAACACTTGGATCACGTGTTTGACATATTAATTGTGAGAAAATTGATGGATTTTATTTATAAAAAAATATGGATGAATAATTCAACTCTTTGACTATTATAGTGCATGACTTTGAAATGGCTTCCAAAGTTAAAAAAGTTTTCTTCAACGTTCAATTTTGAGTTTGATTTTGTTATGACTTAGTAAATTAAAAATAATAATTTTTACCTCTTATAAAAGTTGGAATTTGATTTTGTAATGTCTTCATAAAGAGAAAGTAGTTAGGTTTCAAATTTGATTTTATAACTTCTTCTTATCTGATTTAAGTCATGTTTAAGGTTAATGGTAAATTGTCGATCCAATGCTAAATTATCACCTTTATTGCGTTTTTTTTCCAATCATTCCATTGCAATAACAATAAAATTAGACTTTTCTGATGTTGAAGTCATTCCATTGCAATAACAATAAATTAGACTTTTCTGATGTTGAAATATTACGTGGGTTAGCGATGGAGATGCTCGGAGGCTTTTCCATTTAGTTCTATCTTTTTCCATTGTTGAATTAGAAGTTATGTAACGGGAGGGAACATTTTGAGCTTTCCAGTGTGTTAAATTGCATGTTCCATATTTGAAGGGGACATTTTTCTTACATGGAAGATTGAAGTGAATTGTGAATGATCACATAACATCAGAGATAGAGTAGAGAGTAGAGAAAGCATTGAAATGAATTGTCAACTATAATACTGTTGAAATTAATTGTAGATATTATTAATACCTACTCTATGGAGTCATGAACTCCATAGATTAATTTATGTGACTTGATTTAGTTCATCTCCATGATGCCACATTCCAAATGCAAAGTTTCAAACACTTACAAGTAGCCTTCACAATCTCAAATTACTCTATAATCTCAAATTTTATAAATACTTCACAATCTCATATTACTCCACTGCTGAATTAATCCATCAGTGAACTGGAGAAGCAATTAATCTCTTATCCATATTTTGTTGAATTGTTTGTGATTGTCATAAGAAATTCTTCTTGTACTTATTGTTATTTGTCATACCTTCTCTTGATCAGGCACAACAAGTACATGGGTTCATGCAAAAGATACAGGAGAACACTCCCAATTCCTAACAGGTTATGAATATCATGGCCACCATTACGGTGGGAGGGGCACTATTGTTCTTAACCAATATTAAGCTATGGTAACACTGGTTGTCGCAACTCTTGTTAGGACTATTCCCCTTCTCACCACTGCTCGGTTTCTATCTACAAGGGGATTTGGAATTGTTTCCCTCTTCTCTTTAAAGGATTGTCAACTACATGAGGGGAAACACCCACCTAGTGTTGATAAGGTCGACTATGCGCACCAATGCATCACCAACAAGGCTAGAGATGTAAAGGACTAAGCGTAATGGGTAGCTGCTATTCGTCTATGATTATATGCCCATTGGGATCCTGGAGAAATCATTGTTTAAGAATTTAAAAGGACACAAAGATACAAAATATTGAAAGGGTTTGTGGGTTGAGGTGGCTCTAGTGTATCTTCATGAGGGTTTCTCGGTTGATGTTAAAAGCAACCTATGCTCTTTGGTTGAGAAGAAGGCAAGCATTCTTGAAGAAAAAGAAAAAAGATGGCCCCTCAAAATTTGTGCCATATGGATTAAGCAATGCAATAGAAACACAATTTTTTTTCAAAAATATGCTTCCCATCGAAGGAATAAAAATTCCATCGGGGACCTTTTGGACAGTGAAGGAAATCTGGTGAACACACAGTGCAATCTGGAAATGGAAACCAATGCTCACTTTTCTGGTTTATTTAAAGACTCTGGTGGTGGCAATACTCTAGAATAGTTGAAAGCCCTCAAAAAATTTCCTAAAATATTCTTCATAGGGGAGGAATCATTGAAGATTAGTCAACCTATATCCATGGATGAAATCAAAATGGTTCTCAATTCTTTTTGTCAAAGATAAAAGTCCTAGGTCAGATGGTTGGACTGGACTATTGAGTTCTACTTCGCCTTCTTTGATCTAACTAGTGCAGAACTCTCAAAATTTGTTGAAGAGGCACATATTACTGGTAAGGTTTTAGGGGAAATCAATGTTACCTTCTTAGGTCTTGTTCCCAAAATCTCAAAGCCTGCTTCATTTGACAACTTTTCTCTGATTTCTTTGTGCAATATTATTTATAAAGTGATCTCCAAAGTGATTTTAAATGGATTGAGGAATATTCTTTCTTCTAACATTTCTTTGGAGTAGTTTGGATTCCTATCTAGTAGAGTTATTCATGATGCTACCGGAGTGGCTCAGGGGGAAATCCATTCCATTAAACAAAAAAACGTAGTGCTACTATTCTCAAGGTATCTTCTAAAAGCATATGATAGGGTAAATTGGTGTTTTTTAATACTTCTATTACATATTGGCTTAGACTTGCAGGTAACAAACTGGATTATGGGTTGTATCTCCTCTATTAATTTGTTAAAATAAGCTAATTACTCCCGCATGCATGAGGGGTTAGCTAAAATTAGAGAGTAAGTTCACTGAGTGTTGGAGTGTTGAGTCAAGTCGAGTTAAGTGATAGATGATTTTTAGTGTGTGGTTGCATGTCAAGATATTTTAGGTGATTCGCTAGTTGAAAAGGTTAAATACCCTTCACCAAGTTCATTGTAAGAATCAAGTTTTGTGTGATCAATAGAAGCGCCACAACTAGTGTGTTTTGGATGAATTTTGTGATTTAGTTTCTCTTCCTTTCCAACAAATTGTTATTAGAGCTAAAGAAAGGTTAAATACCATTCACCAAATTCATTCTAAGGATCAAGTTTTGTGTGATCAATAGAAGCGCCGCAACTAGTGTATTCTGGATGAATTTTGTGATTTAGTTTCTCTTCCTTTCCAACAAATTGTTATTAGAGCTAAAGAAAGATCACAAGATCCAAGATGCCTGCAAAGCCAATAAAAAGAAGAGCACAAAAACTGATAATCTTTTTTTAAATTGCGTTGCAAATTTCTCGAACGATTAAGAAACCCACAAATTACACACGTAGTTTTCGTTTAACTACGATTCTCAACAAAATCGGGTTAATTGCGCATTTTTTCTGCTTCTAGGGGTGGTCAAGCCCGCAAGGCATTAAAAATATGACAGTCGTAACCTCTGTGAACAATTACAAGGGCAGTTGTCTATAATGAGACTTTTTGAAAGCCGTTCTGGCGGGTTTCTCTGGTCAAAATCCGGCAACAATTTATTGGAATCCCAAGTTTGATAGCTATTTTCTGCACAATCTAAGGGTCCCAGGGGTTTTTCAGGGTGTTGAATCCAAATATGCAGTTAAAAAACCATTTTAACTGCTAAAAATCAAGATTTAACCTCATTTCTTCCGCCAGATTCCGTCACCGGAATCTCCAAAAAGTTGCATTATAGACAACTCCATTACAAGGCATTGCGTTGACCCTAATCCCGACTGTGCAAATAATTTGAAAAGTATTTTTCATTGGTTGGAAAACGTCACGTGGGACATGTGGTTGTGACCATAAGTTCCGTTGGTTTTTTGAAAACTTTGGGTTTATGATTACGTATTTGGTTAAAAAAAAAAACCAGTTTTTTACAATACTATTATAAAAGTTTTTTTTATAAAGATTCTTATATATAATATTTTTATATAGATTTTTTATATGAAAAAAATAATAAAGAGTTTTATTTAAACGGTTTTTACTATATATATACAATATATATATAATTAATATATATATAATATTTTTTTTTTTTTTTTTTTTTTATTTTTTTTTATTTTAAGGAGGTTTTGCAAAGTTAAAAAAAGAAGAAGAAATATTTAGGGTTTTTAAAAAGAGAAGTTTTGAAGAAATATGACTTTCTCAAATTTCTAGCTTTAATTCTCACTGTTTACAGGGAAAGATTATGATGTGTGGGCCATTAAGATGGCGACCACTTTGTAGGCTCGTGATGTTTGGGATTATGTCCAGTTTCAGTTTTCAGAACCTAATAATGAAGTAGAGAGGGAGCAATGGAAGAAAGACAAGAAGAAGAATGCACACGTGTTGCATCTTCCAGCAGGGAGTGGACCGAGCAGTGTTCCGAAAGATTATGATCATGTCTTTAGCAAAGGAAGCATGGGATACTTTGGGGACAAGCTATAAAGGTATGGCCAAAGTCAATATTGTTAAGTTGCAGAATACTAGGAGAGATTTTTAAAGTTTGCAGATGAAGGAGACAAAGGACATCGATTCTTTCATGAATCGGGTCATGACTGTCGTAAATTAGTTAGAAATTTATGGTGAAGAAATTAAATATCAAACTGTGGTTTAGAAGGTCCTCAGATCTTTGTCTACCAAATTTGATGTTGTGGTAGCAGCCATAGAAGAAGCCAAATATTTGGCATCATTAACAATTGATGAGCTGATGGGATCACTTCTATCGCATTAGGCAAGGATAGATAGAAATAAGGATTCCACTTTAGAGACCACTTTCAAAAGTCAGGTTTCTATTCCAAGAGACAAAGGTCGAGGCAGAAGTAGATCGAGAGGCAAAGGACGAGGTGGAAGATATGGTGGTCAGAGAGATGGTTGAGAAGAGCATGAACATGAAAGTGGAAGCAACTGCAGAAACTTAAACAATAATCAAAGATTTGAAAAATCAAAGGTAAGATGTTATTATCGCAATAAATTTGGTCACAATGCTCGTGATTGCAGGAAGAAGATAGTTGACCAAGGGAACCAAAGAGACAATGTCACTACAGAGAGTACTAACTCCATGTTCCTAGTTTGCCATACCATGCATGAACCTTATGATAGTGTGTGGCTATTAGATAGTGGTTGCAGTAACCACATGAAAGGAAACAATATTTTGGTTGCAAATTTCGATCAATCTGTGAAAACAGAGGTAAATTTGGAGACTGGCAAGACTATGTAATAGATGGCAAAGGAGTGGTCAACATTCCGACCAAGCAGGGGGAGTCGAAGACAATCTCATATGTATATTATGTTCCTAGTCTCAAAAATAATTTGATAAGTATTGGTCAATTGACACAGAAAGGATACAGAGTTATCTTTCAAGGTCAATAATGTGTTATATATGACAAGCCCCCAAGTAAGCAGCTAATAGTGAAGGTGGATATGGCGAGGAACATACTCTTTCCTCTAGTTATGAATTACAGTGATTAGGTTAGTTCTTTTATAGTGGCATCTTCTGATGATTATTGGTTATTGCACTTTCGATTTGGACACTTACACTTTTCTGGTTTAAGATTGTTACAACAGAAACAGATGGTCAGAGGATTATCTCCCATTAAAGAACCTGCTAGTACTTGTGAGCGTTGCATCTTGGGAAAGAAACACCATGAAATTTTTCCAAAGGGAGTTGCATATAGAGCAAAGAAACCTCTTGAGCTAGTGCATACAGACTTGTGTGGACCTATGAGGACATAGTCGATCGGTGGAAGTTGTTACTTCCTCACTTTCATTGACGACTATAGCAGAATGCGTTGGGTTTACTTCTTGAAGCAGAAGTTTGAAACTTTTGCAAGGTTTAAAGAATTCAAAGCCTTAGCAGACAACCAAAGTGATTGACAAATAAAGGTATTGAGGTCAGATTGTGGTGGAGAATATGACTCAAAGGCATTCCATGCTTACTACAAACAACATGGAATCAGAAGACAGTTCACAACCAAGTACACACTGCAGTAGAATGGTGTAGCAGAGAGAAAGAACAAGACAATTATGAACATGGTAAGAAGCATATTGTATTAGGCAGAAACTTATCTAATGAGTATTGGGCAGAAGCAGTTGCATGTACTATTTATGTGATCAGCAGATCTCCTACAAAGGGTGTGATGAACAAAGTACCAGAACAAGCATGGTCAGGTATGTCTTGCAACATATCTCATCTCATAGTATTTGGATGTGTAGCTTATGCACATGTGCCTAAAGAGCGAAGAGGCAAATTGGATGATAAAAGTGAAAAATACATATTTACTGGTTATAGTGAGCAATCAAAAGCTTACAAATTATATAACCTTGTCACCAAGAATACCATAATTAGCAAAGATGTTGTGTTCTAAGAGAAAGAGTCATGGAATGGCATTGTAGAAAAATTGTTGATGCAGAAGTGCCACAAATGGAAGAAGATGATGTAACAGAAAAAGAGCAACAAGAATCACAGGTAAAGACACCAAATAGAGGCACACCAACAAGGACTCCAAGATTTTCAGAGCAGCATGGATCTTTAAGAAGATCAACAGACAAAAATTCTCCTAACAATCAATCAGGTGATGAATCAAGCAATGGTAAGAGAAATATGAGAAGTCTGAAATATATTTATGATGATTTGGATCTTAGTTCAAATTTTTCATTGTTATCATTCCAACCTTCTTCATTTGAAGAAGCAATCAAAGATGAAAATTAGGTGCAAGGCATGGATGAAGAAATTGAAGCTATGGAAAAGAACGATACATGGGATTTGATTGATTTACCAAAGGACAAAAATCTCATTGGTGTGAAGTGGGTGTACAAGACAAAGTTGAATGAGAAGGTGAAATTGACAGATTTAAAGAAAGATTTGTAGCAAAAGGATTCTCACAACAACCAGGAATAGACTTTGGAGAAACATTTGCTTCGTTAGCTAGATTGAATACTGTAAGAGAATTTCTAGCCACAATAGCTCAAAACAAGTGGAAAGTATATCAGATGGATGTGAAATCAACCTTAATGAATGGAATTCTAGAAGAAGAAATGTATGTGTAGTAATCTCCAGGTTATGAAGTTGAAGGTAATGAAGATAAAGTTTACAGGTTGAAGAAAGCACTCCATGGACCGAAAAAAGTGCCTAGAGCTTGGTATAACAGAATTGATAGTTACATGCTTAAGAATGGATTTTGCAGAAGCAACATTGAGCCTACCTTGTACACAAAGGTAAATTAGCATGGATAGATTTTGATTGTTTGCTTATATGTTGATGACATGATTTTCATAGGTGATTTTGAGTCAGATAAATTTAAAGCAACCGTGATGAAAGAATTTGGGATGACAGATCTTGGTCTCATGAAATATTTTCTTGGCATAGAAGTTGAGCAATCTGAAAAGGAATTTCTATTCGTCAAAATAAATATGCCAAAGATTTGCTGAAAATATTCAGGATGGAGAATTGAAAACCTATCCCTACACCTGTTGCAATAGGTACAAAGTTAAGCAAGGATGATGAAGGATCAAATGTAAATCCAACTCTATTCAAAAGATTGGTTGGCAGCCTCATGTATCTCATAGCTACAAGATCAGATATCATGCAAGGAGTGAGTTTGATTTCCAAATTTATGGTGACTACAAAAGACACACATTGGAGTGCAGGAAAAATATTTTTGAGATACATAGCAGGAACTAGAGGTTGCGGCATAATGTATGCAAACACATAAAATAAGGATTTGATTGGATACACATATAGTGATTTTGCAGGAAGTTTGGATGATAGGAAGAGAACTTCTGGTTTTGCGTTCCATCTTAGTTCAGGTATGATTTCATGGGCATCTAATAAGCAGCCCATTGTAACACTTTTGGAGCAGAAGCAAAATATGTAGCAGCAACATCAACAGCATGTGAAGCAATCTGGTTAAGAAGAGTATTTGATGGACTCAAGCAGAAACAACAAGGATCAATAAAAATATACTGTGACAACATCTCAACGATTGCACTATCCAAGAATAATGTGTTTCATTAGAAGAGCAAGCATATTGATAGTAGATATCACTTTATTAGAGAACTTGTGAGCAATGGAGAAATTCACTTGAAGCCTTGTAAATCTAGTGATCAATTGGCTGATATATTTACTAAGTCATTAACAAAAGATGTGTTTGAGTTTCATAGAAGAAACTTGGGTGTTGTAAGCCTAGCTGAGACATAGACCAGCAGGCATGTTTGAGTTGTCATGGGTCATGTTTTAGTTTAGCGATCATAATTAAGGGGGATTGTTAAAATAAGCTAATTACTCTTGCATGAGGAGTTGGCTAAAATTAGAGAGTCAGTTAACTAAGTTTTAAGTGTTGAGTCAAGTCGAGTTAAGTGATAGACGAATTTTAGTGTGTGGTTGCATGTGAATATATTTTAGGCGAATCGCTAGTTGAAAAGGTTAAATACCCTTCACCGGGTTCATTGTAAGAATCAAGTTTTCCTGATCAATAGAAGAGTCGCAACTCATGTGTTTTGGGTGAATTTTGTGTTTTAGCTTCTCTTCCTTTCCAACATAATTTTGCATTCCTAGTGAATAGTTCACCTTATGCCTTGTTTTTGGCCTCTAGGGGTATGCGACAAGATTGTCCCTTATCTCTGTTGTTATTTAATCTTGTTATTGAAGGATGATATTTAAGGCAAAGTCTGATGGTTCCTTGAAAGGTTTTAAGATTTCCAAAAACATCTTTCTTACTCATTTTCTCTTTGTGGATGATGTCTTGATCTTTGGTGAGGGATTGGTTAGATAATGGAAGATCTTCAACTCTAGTTTTTACTCCTTTTGTGTGGCCACTAGAATTCAGATCAACCAAGTAAGTCATGTTTTATATGCACAATATCATGACTGTTGATCCAAGTAAGTCATGATTTATATGCACAATGTCACGATTGATATCTCTAAGAGGATTGCCACCTTTCTCCCATTCAAAGTGGCATCTTTGGAGCAAGGACTTACCTATCTTGGTTATTGACTCAAGCACAATTGTTATTTGTTGGAGGACTGGAACTGGCTTCATAAACATATTATGAGGCACACTGACTATTGGTGCTACAAGTGGTTGTCAATTTTTTGTAGGCAGACACTTTTAAAATCATTATTGGAGAGTATATCGGCTTACTGGATCTCACTATTGAAGGTCCCTAAATCTGCAATCAATATAATCAAGCAAGATATTTTCAACTTTTTATGTGTAGGGAAGAGAGACTGAGTTAGCTTCCAATTGGCGAAGTGGGAGGTGTTGTCTCAGCTTAAATCCTGTAGAGGATGGGGCTTTAAGAACCTTCACTGGTTCGGCTCAGCTCTGGTAATGAAAAATCTGTGGTGAGTGATTACTCATACAAGTATCTGGAGCTTAATAATTGCTAACAAATACTTGAAAATTTGACCCTTTTTAGAACGGATCTAGATGGCTCAATCCTCAACCTTCAAAGGAGGATCGAATATTTGGAATGGTTTGGCAACTATTATGCCTTGGATAAAAAGATGGTTGGCATGGAATATCATTGATGGTAAAAGGCATCAATCTAGGAGTGGAACCATTCATTGGAGGAAAATATTTTTTTAGATTGTCACAGGATCTTATTAATCAGCTTAATGTAGATAGCACAACAAGGCTTAGTCATGCATTTATGCCAGGGTCTAAGGTCAACTTCAATGGTAGATGGAAGACTTCGGTGGATTTGGGTCTAAGGCGTAATCTGGCGATGGAGTGGGAGGAATTCATGCTAAAATTGTCTCAGAGTGGTCTCATTCCTAATGATAGGAAGGATGCCATTGTTTGGCAAAAGAATCCAACAACATGTCAAATTTCAGCCAAGCTAGCGTATGCAGCGATCACAACAAAAAACATTGTACCACAGGTTAAATGGTGGAGTTAGAAAATCTGAAGTTGGGACATTCCTCCAAGACTTAAATGTTTTGCTTGGTTGGTGCTGGGAAAAAAATTCTAACGTGGGACAACCTATCTCGGCGTGGGTTCATGGGGCCAAATTCTTGTGTTCTTTGTAAGCAAGGGCCTGAAATAACTGAGCATCTATTTTTCTAATGTGATTTTGCTATTGCGTTGCGACAGGAAGTCCTTATCAGCCTCAACTTTCGAGTTTTAGGTCCATTGAGTTACTTGGAGACATACATCTCCTAATGGGACCAAAATATGGGGAATCATAAATCCCTTCCAATTTATGTGGCTTGGGGAACCTGGAAAACCCGTAACAAACTGATCTTTGAAAATCACCCTATAGTATCCACAATATCTGAGACAAAAGAAACCTAGAACACATCACCATATTGCTTATCCCTTGGCTTTCTCTGCAGACAACTCTGGATTCTTTGATGGAGCACAATAGAATGGAGTATGCGGTGGAGGTGTTGTTATAAATCTCTCTGGAAATACCACATTGCAGATTTATTTGAATATGGGGATGGGTTCCAATACAAAAGCAGAGATAGTTTCCTGTTGGGCCCTTCTTCAAGTTGTTTCTTCCATTAAAGTGGTTTCACTTTATGTTCAAGGAGACTCTCAGTGTGTAATAGGGTGGCTTAAAGGGAGCTATCAACTTAAAGTTATTGAATTTTTTTGTTGGAAAGAGATAATTAAACATTCTTGAAAGAACACTTTCAACATCTCTCTTTCTAACATGTTCATATAGAGTTGAATTGTAGGGCATATGCTTTATCCAAAAGAGGCCTATTGGAAGACAAATGTTTAATCATTGTGGAAAAATTCCAGAACAACCAACTTCAGTGGAAAGGGCGCTTTCCGATCCCTCCTAACCATCAACTTCTGCCTCTCTAATTCACTTAGTCATTTTTTGCTTATATGTATAGATCTTAGTGATCTAGCCTTTTGACTTTTCAGTGAATTTTTGTCTCCTCGCGATTTTCTATGAATTACACAAAAGTTTTTTTAGTCCAGAATACCTCAATATTTATATATTTAAAGTACTTGTAGTATCTAATCAATTTGTTGTTGTTAAAATAATTGGTAGTTTTGGTCTAAATATCTATTTATGTTCCTTATTACAATGACTCAACTAGTTATTAAAGATATAAAAGTTGATTTGAGTGATTGTACTTCTTTTATTTAATAAAAAGAATGATCTCTTTTTTTCCTTGAAAAAAAATTGTTGAATACATCTCTTCGGGGCTTAGAACGGTCAAATTAACAAAAAAGTAAAGGAAGTTGCCATCAAATAAAGTGGGTCTCCGTGCAAAAACTACATAGCACGTGTAGTGTGCAGCCAAATGGTGCCAACCACTTTTCTTTCTCAAATAAAAAACAAAATTCGTGCAAGATTCCTAGTATGCTTTGGATTCTTTTGTCAACAAGAAAGTACACATTCCCCATATATATTATCTTAATTGGAATATTAACTTAATAATTATCTTAATTGGAATATTAACTTAATAATTAAGATTGTATTTGATTGGAATTAAATTATATATATAGATAATTTCTTAGTAGTTTTTAATCACATGTAAACTTTTTGTATTTTTTAGTTCTTAATTGGCAATCCTTTTGGAATACCTTGGCATCATTTAATGCTCTTTCCCTTCATAAAAAGCTATCACATATCAAATCTGAATAGAGTAATGGTAGCTCAAAGTAAGGGTAGTTGTTAAGTCCAATTTTTAAAAAGTTATTATAGTTGAAGTTTATGGGGTATCATTTAATACTCCTTACCTTCATAAAAGCTATCACATATCAAATTTGAATAGAGTAATCGTAGCTCAAAGTAAGGGTAGTTGTTAAGTCCAATTTTTAATAAAGTTATTTTATATATATATGTACATATCAAATCTGAATAGAGTAATTATAGCTCAAAGTAAGGGTAGTTGTTAAAGTCCAATTCTTTAAAAATTATCTTATTTTATATATATGTTATTTTATTTTTATTTTTATGTAGTATTGAGGTTTAAAGATATTTTATATTTATTTTTATGTAGCATTGAGGTTTAAGGATATTTTTGATGTTTACTGTAGTATTTTTTAAATAAAGTGATTTGATTGTGTATTTGGTTGTATACATGTTTGATTTGAAAATTTATGTGTTTAATATTGCGATGGGGTTATAATTTTTGTAATATATTAAAATATATTATATATATAATTAAATTTATTATAATATTTAAAAAAATTATATAAAATTTAATTAATTATAAAATTATATAATATTTTTAATGTTATTTTTTAATCCATATATTATTAAAATGTTTATAGGTAAAGAGAGGATAAAAGGAATTTCAAATAGCATAACATTTCAAGAATTTGTATAGTAAATGTTATTTAAGGAAAAAAATTCAATAACTATTGATGAAAAGTATTCATTAAGTTGTATATGATGTGAAAACAAATGTTTTATTAATTAGTTTTATGATGATGATGATGATGGTGGTTAACGTCCACTAAGACCAAACTTTGGTCTATCGGACCTAAAGAAACAAATTATTTAGTTTGATTTAAGATTTTATTCCTATGCTCAAAAGGCTTGGAGAGAAGCCTCCTGACCTCACTATGATTTTGACATCGTAAAAGGCTAGGAAGGTCAGTTTTGTGACAGAGATTATGAAACTGAGATCTAATGTGGTTGTACACCGGGCACTCTAAGAGGAAGTGGTTTTCATCCTCAATGTTCCTATTCTCACAAAGATGGCAGATCCTTTCCATCCATGGTGTTTTAGGAATTGCCCAACAACTTGTTTCACTATGGAGCTCATGAGAGTTCGTTCTAATCTTTGCTATATATTATTTTATTATTATTATTATTTATAAAGTTAATTTCATTTATTTTAAAAAATTATTTTTTGATTTATTGTTTTATATTTGTTTGGAAAAATATAATATTGAATTATTTTATTATTTTTAATTTATATTATATAAATTATAAAGTTGTAAATTTTAAGTTCAAAAATATTTAAAGCAATTAATAATTGTTCCAAAAAGTGCAAAGATACATGCAAGAGATAGAAATTTTGGGAAGATCATCTTCCCAAGAATAAAACAAAAAATAAGTTCATAATTAAATTTTAAAATTTGAAATCAACTACATTAAACAAAAAAAAAAAAAAACTAATAATAACAAAAATCACTTGTGGGTTGAATGTGACTTCGACTCTAGTGTAGTGATCGATATGATTGATTTTGACATTTGCCCAGAACAAAGTGAATGTTATACTCGACAACATACGTAATTTTATAATTTTTATTAGAAATAATTTACAATTTCTGAGTTTAAAGAGTTATTTCTCAGTGGAGAATCCAAAAGACACATATGAAATACAATCACATATGAAATACAATCAAAACACTGAGTTCAATATTCCATAAAGCATGTCGAAGCTCCAATCAAAGAAATAAAATGGTTTCTAATTGAAGGAAACTATAGAAAAATCATATTCCAAGTGGTAACATCATTTTCAAACCCTAAACAGATTTTGAACTAACATCAACAGAATTTTGAAAGTGTTGAGAGTTTGATAAAAGATGAAAAAGGGTTCATATTTTGTCCCCCGCAACTTTTGAAGCACAAATCTCTAAAGCCCCTCTTTATTTTCTCTAAGGTCTTTGTACGCTTACCTAGTAGGGCGAATATTTATTTCTCCTCTATTTAGTTGATAGCTTGCAATAAACATAATACCTAAATGTTATGAATGAAACATTTTTATGGGAATTATGTGATATTAAGTCTCTGGACACGACTATGAAGAGATATGAAACTTTGAGCAAGCAACAATGAAAATATTTTACTCCTTTTATATAAATATAAAAGTTATCCAAAAATATGTTTGGCACCTTACCAGATTTGATACAAGTAAATATTTCAGTTGAAATAATAAATAAATTAATTACATATACACAGTCCATGGCTTCATCTTGGCCTCAGCATATGCTCTTTGATTGAATCAAGTAGAGTTCCATGTAACCCAAAGAAACCAAAAATCATCCCTCCCTCTTCTGTCTCAGAAGGAGTTCTGTGTTGGTGCTTCCAAAATGACCATTGATCTTGGTTAAGATCTCGTATGGGTAGTTTAAACTGTACTACTTGCATTTAAATGTCAACAAAAACAACTAATAAATATTTATTTTTATTTATTTTTTTCTAAAATTTAATCTAAAAAAATGTTTTCTCAAAAAACATCATTCACTTCATCTTTGGCAGTTCTTGGTTAAGCATATACGCTCTTATTGAATCTACGAAACTTCCCCTTGAACCAAAGATGCTAACAATCTTCCCCCTTTCTTTTGTTTGTTGAATTAGCTGAGCTAGGAATCACAAGTTGCAAGATTACAGACTTGGTGGTTGCGGAACAGTTTGTATGTGTTATTTATAATAGCGCCTATCTCATTCCCCTCACATGAATCAAAGAGAAAGATGAAGGTGGTAAGTAGCCATTGTAGAAATTCTGCAAATTCTCTACAAATATTGTTCGAAGACCATGTAGAAAATATGACTGTAGATTAACCCGATAATGCAATATACCAAAGCAAAATACTATAATCTACTTCTACTATCAATTTTTGGAAGCTAAAAGATTGAGCAAGATCGAGCTGAACACATATAACAAAAAGAAGAAGAATCAATGCACAATACACGTGAAAATACTTTGGGGAAAGCCTCAGCTAAAAACCCCACTATCTGTATTATCATACAAGGTGGAAATACATCAGAATTATACAAAGCCTTAGCTCTCATAGCTAGCCAGCTCTCAGTACAATCCTCCTGGATGCTCACAGCCAATCAAAGCTTCTCACAAGCCTTCTCCTCTGGCCTCCAAGCTCCTATTTCCTTGCGTAGTTCCTTTGGGATGATCTCCTTCACCCAGTGGAACACTGCTCTCACACACTGCTCTAACACACTATCAGAACTGCGCAATCCTCAAGGAACCTTACCTTGACTATATGCATGATTTTCCTTTATAGGAAAACACATGCAACTGATAGTACACTGTCCTTGACATTTAGCTCAAATGGGTCTTTCTCTGAATAGACATGCATGAGTTTCTGATGAGGGAATCTTCAGTTACCTAGAGTACATTGGTTGAGTGCATGCATGCATCAACTAACTAATAATTCACAATTATTTCTTCAAATAGTTTGGAACTAATTTAATTGGACTTAACTCAGTAAAGTGAGCTCACTGATTACAACTCAAATATAACTCAATCTTATCTCCTTAATTACAGGATAATCTCCTTAATTTAAGGGATAACTGTTGCATGATTGCAGAAAGACTTCTAACTTGAATTTCTCCAACTAATTAATACATATTGAATTAATTAATTATTTCCAAGTAGTTGGTGAGACTAAATTCGATTTTAATTCACAATTTTAATTCAAGGACAAATTAAAATTGGAATCTCTGGATTCTATTTTTATCATTTCTTGTTGTTATTTTCAACACTTCCTCTCAACAAGAAAGGAATTCAACTCGATTCGGATCGTGAACCTTTGGAATGTTATGCATGCAACACTTCTCTTTAGTGTTGTTGCTCCAGCAACTCCAAAAAA
>APFE031021804.1:90533-109048 GCA_000404065.3 Pinus taeda
ATCATTCTCACATTTTCGTTTTAAAAATATAATTTAACGGTATACAACGTAGCTTGAATTCACAAGAAAGATGAAAGGTAGAAGAATCGTTCCCTCCTAGCATGTGGAATGGCACCAAGATAGTTCTCTCCAGTAATGGAGGAGGTCACGATTGTGAACAGGATAGGAGGGAACTTCAAGGAAGGCATCTGGAATAGCATATGGATAGATATCAAAATAACAAACGGATAGATGTCAAATGGAGATGAAAAGGGTAGACAATGGGTAGCTTGAGTTCGCAGAAAAGTTGAAAGGTAGAAGAATTGTTCCCTCATACACATAACATGTGGAATGGCACCAAGATAGTTGTATCCAGTAATGAAGGAGGACGTGATTGTGAACACGATGGGAAGGAAATTCAAGTAAGGCATTTGGATCAACAGATGGACAGATGTCAAATGGAGATGAAAAGAGTAGACAAATGATTGGCCTGACCAATTTAAAAAAAGAACACCTTCGTTTCTTTCAGTTTCAAATCTGGGAAAAATATGTCCATGGTGGCACTAATTTGGTGTGAATTTGGTGTGAGAAGTTATAGAAGTTGTGTGATTGCACCTCACAAAAGGAGCAGAGGCAGGCAATTTCAAGTACTGAATTATTGCCAACGTTGACATCACTATCCACAACTCATTAGTTGGAGTTATTGGCAGGAAAGGAAAACAATAATAACAAGAATTATGTTTATGATAAATTGGAAAGATGGTTGTCTGTTTCATTCCATCAATAACATGATGGCTTGCTTCTTCCCCTGATCCATTTATTATATACATTACACAAAGTGCACTCTCTCTCTCTCTCTCTCTCGTGTATTTAAATGATTTGGGTTTTGATGGCTGTAGGAAGTTATCACATCTATGTAAATACATATATGTTTGATATGTAAATGGAATGGGAGAGTGAAGTGACAGAAACTTGAAACTCAATGCATGAGCTTATCGATTGCATTATACATAAGACGATTTATACAGAAGCCCAACCGGTAAATCTACAGAGATGTTACAGACTGCCATTTACTTCCTATCTAAATCTGCTGACTATCGCAGACTAATACCAACTACTCGTCATCATATGAACAAGATGAACAACTCATGATTATTATTCTAACACCTCCCCTTAGTCATGACCTATACTTTAACTTACCTGTTGGTCTAAGTCTCAGCTAGGCTTACAACAAAACATTTCATTTTTGCCTTCTTACTAAAGGGTCCATTCTTTTTCATTCGCTGGTGTAGTTTCATATTCACCTTTCTTGCCATAAGATAATGGTGGAGCTTCTCTTTCTTGATTGTGGGTTGAAATTCTTTGTATTCAACATTACCATAGGTTCTTGGGACTTATACATGTCCTTAATGCTTCCAATTTCTTCAAGTTTTATTGCTTCTTCCTGACTGTTAATATCTGCACACTTAAAAACAATGTTAAATTCATAAAAGGAACCATACTTATTCTTGTCATCCTGCTCTTTGAAGAGATATTTGCTTCCTTCATCTTTCTTTGCTGACAATGTTAGTTGATTCATGTCTTCAACCTCTTTAATCAATTCTTTTGTTGCAAACATGTTGTCATGCATTTGATTTGTGTTTGGAGGTGGGCATCTCTTCTCACGAAACAAAAACTCATCAACAAGATGATTTTCATACATCAGATTGAACCACTCTTCATGAGATACATAATTCTCTTCAAATTTGACTTCATACATCTCTGCATCACAGGTAGTTTCCTTACTATCACATGCTACCCTATCATCAGCTACATACAACTTTAAGTTTTGATCCCAGTTATGATGCTTTCAACACAATCACCTTAGCAACAACAATGATCCAGGTGGATATTGGTGGCCACCCACCTATTCCACTTGGACCCCCACCATTATTTCTTTCAGTTTTTCACTTTCCTTATTTGTAGCACAATTTACTATTTCTGGCAACTTTTCGAGTTTTGAACTTCTGGAGCCGTTTTGAGGCCCTAAACGATGTTTCTTTTGGGAAAAATGGAACCAACATGGGTCATGAACTAATGTTGGTTATTCAAAATTTGTAGTCCTTGGATAGATCTTTCTAACGAGGTATTGTGCACGTCAAACGGAGATCATATGCCACATTTATGACCCTGGGAAGTTGATGTACTAATTTACCCAAACGGGGCCCATAGTTTGGTGCTTCATCTCCTAGGGTTAGGTTTTTGGATGTTTAGTGTTTTCCGTTGTTTCTCAATAATATATAGGCCTTTGAGCCTCATTGTAACACAGTTCAAGGGCATGTAGCCGCCACATCTCTTCTTAGAGATAAGCTACCATCGCCCGAGCTAGTCTCATTTCTATTCTATTTGTAAGCATATTTCAGTATTTGATATTAATGAAATGAAGTGTTATTTCTACTACATTTTTGTATTTATGGTTATATTTGTAATTTTTTGCGTTCCTATTTAAATCTGGATCAATGCCATCAAAGGGGGGAAGAAAAGAAAGATGAGCGGGCAAGAGATCCTATCAAAATATTGCTCGAGGAGGCCCTCGAGAAACAAAGGAATGCGATGATGGATAACTTTACCTAGATCCTTTAACGGTTTCCCACCAACAGCGCATCCACATCCAGCAACCACTCTGGAGGCATCCACATTCCCATATTTAAGGGATAAATAGATGTAGACACCGTAGATAAATGGTTAAATATGTTAGAAGGATATTTTTCCATTCATGATTTTTCCACTGAGAAAAGATCAATTTTTCTCTTCTCAAAGCCACCCCCCACGTGAAGGATTGGTGGGAAACCTACTGTGAGCAGAATGATGAAAGTACGAACTCACTATGTTTAGTCTCACCCACTTGGAATTCGTTCCGGGATGCCATCAAGGAGCACTACTACCCTGTCGGGAGCTATGAGGATAAATACATAAAGTGGACAATGATGCGGCAGGGAAGGGACCAAGATGTGCCAGAGTTTACCAAGTTTTTCATACCCTTAACATGAAGTTGGTTATTAAGGATTTTGAGAAAAATTTGGTACTCAAGTACCATGGCTGCCTACACAGATACATCCAAGATGAGATGGAGTTCCTGGACATCTCCTCACTCAGCACGACGTATCGATACGCCATCAAGATTGAGCAGAAGTTTAAACAGAAGAAGTGAGACTGGATCTGTGAATCCGAAGTAAGGGAAAGGTGCCCCCAAACCACAGAACAAAGGACAAAGCTAAGGCGAGGCAGACTAGGACAACTCGCCAAAGCCATAAGCAAAGAACAACACCGCGAAGTCAAAGAAGGACATGGGAAAGTGGTGTGAGTTCCATAAGAGCTCCACTCACAGCATAAGTGAGTGTTGGACCAAGCAACCACTCGTGGCTGAGATGAAGGCTTCGGAATAAAATGCATGTTTCGATTGTGAGTGAAAACCCAACGAATGTTGGGTTGTGTTATATTTTTTCCACGACTAGTCCCCCTGGTTAACCAAGGGGTTAGAGGGGGGGTGGAGCGCCCCCTTCATTGCGTCGATTGTGTAGCGAGGGGGGGTTCACAGGGGGTTTCAGGGGGTCGTTTAGCCCTCTTCTATAGGGTCCAAGGCAGCACCCTGAGAATTTTTTTTTTGGACCCTATATTAGGTTGGGCAGACCTACCTATGGTTTTGTGCATGGTTTTCGCACATGGTTTTGGACGCGATGGTTTTCGATCCATGGTTTTGGACGTGATGGTTTTCGGTTTATGGTTTTGGATGCGATGGTTTTCGATTCATGGTATTGGATGCTTCAACATGTATAAATATATATTGTAACATTGAAAGGAAAATAATGAAAAATCAATCTGGTAGTCCCGGTTTTGGGATTTGAGGGAAAATCTTTGTCTATATGTGTTTTATGTGTTATTCTCATGCATTGTTTATTTTCTATGTTTTAGAATTCATATGCAGGTAATTTATGTACGGGGTTAAAACCTACATTTGGTATCGAAGTTGTTTTGGCTTCAAGGGGACACTTTTGTTGCTGAGGGGTTTCGCTCGGGCCTGTGATAGACCCTATTCAGTGGGATATCTACGTGATTGATTCAGGTGGTGAAAGAAGATGGTGAGCAGTGGAAAGATAGAGATCGAGAAATTTAATGGTCAAAGTTTTGAGTTGTGGAAACTCAAGATGGAGGATCTGTTAGTGGATAAAGATCAGTGGGTCGTAGTAGATCCAGGTACTAAACCAACGGGAGTGTCTGATGAAGAATGGAAGAAGTTGGATCAGAAGGCAAAGAGCATAATATAATTGTGTCTCTCAGATTCAGTATTGTTGAATGTATCAGGGGAAGCTACGGTGAAGGCTTTGTGGGACAAGTTAGGGACTTTGTACCAATCTAAGTCTCTAGAGAATAAAATGTTCCTACAGAAAAAGTTGTATAACCTTAGGATGAAAGATGGAGACTCGGTGACAGAGCATATGAATGCTTTTAATACTGTGGTAAGTTAGTTACTGTTTGTTGATATTAAAATTTTAGATGAAGATAAGTGCATTAGTTTGTTGTGATCTCTACCAGATTCGTGGGATAGTCTGGTTATTGCAATAGGTAGCAATGCAATTGCCTTGCAATTTGATGAAATAGTCTCATCCTTGCTAGCGAAGGAGATGAGATAGAAAAATATGGAGATCCAGAATAGTGATGCCTTGTTTGTACGAGGACGGTCCCAGAACAGAAACAAAAATAAGTCATCCACTGGGAGATCTAAATCTAGAGGGAGATATAAACCTCCAGGAAAACCAGTAAAGCAGATGTGTTGGAAATGAAAAAAGGAAGCGCACTACAAAAGGGATTGTAAATCTAGAGCTCCTGACAAAGGAAAGGGATCTGATGATGCTCCTTCTATAGAGGTGAAAACCACCTCAGATGAAGGTAGGGATGTGTAGTTGGTTTCTTCAAGTACACATGTAGATCATGAGGCATGGTTGATTGACTCAGGTGCATCGTTTCACTTCACTCCCCATAGAGAGTGGTTCTGCGAGTATGAGAAATATGATGGTGGTGATGTCTTCTTAGGGGATGATAGGAAGGCTAGAATCATTGATCACAGAAAAGTAAAGTTGAAGTTGCAAGGTGGAAGGGTTAGAACACTTTTGGGTATTCTACATATTCCTGCATTGGCCAGAAATATGATTTCTGTAAGCAAGTTGGATGATGCAGGTGTAAAACCGGTGTTTGAGAAGGATGCCTGCAAGATGGTTCAGGGAACATTGGTATTGATGCGGGGAGTTCAAATTGGAACTCTGTATAAGCTGTAAGGTAGCACTGTTGTTGATGGGTGCAATAGTTCTATGGTTCTTGATAGTGGAGCAGAAAATCTAGTGGTCTCTGGAGAGAAGACCATACTGTGGCATCAAAGGCTTGGACATATTGGAGAAAAGGGCCTTCAAATACTTCATGGTAAAGGTATGGTAGAAGGTATGAGTAACAACTCTCTAGATTTTGATTTCTGTGGAAATTGTGTATATGGGAAGCAAAATCGAGTGAGTTTTCCCTCTCATGGTAAGAGGGTGAAATAGATATTAGAGCTTGTGCACAGTGATGTGCTTGGACCTGTGAAGGTTCCATCACTAGGTAAGTCTGTGTACTATGTATCATTTATAGATGACTTCTCAAGGAATACATGAATATATTTCCTTAAGAAGAAATCTGAAGTCTTTTACAGGTTTAAAGAATTTAAGGCTCTGGTGGAAAACCAGATAGAGAAGAAGATAAAGATGTTGAGGATAGATAACAGTGGAGAGTTTTTCAGTAAGGAATTTGAAGAATTCTGTAAGAAGTGTGGTATAGCACGAGAGAAGACTACTCCATATACACCTCAGCAAAATGGAGTTGCAGAAAGAATGAACAAGACATTGATGGAAAGGGAAAGAAGAATGCTTAGTGGTGTTGAGTTAGGACATGAATTTTGGGTAGAGGCGATGGAGACAACATGTTACCTAGTCAATAGACCACCTTCATCAACATTGGAGGATACGACTCCACAAGAGGTACGAGTTGGTAAGAAACCCTCTCTTTCACATCTGAGGGTATTTGGATGTGATTCATATGTACATTTCCAAAGGAGAAACGAACCAAGTTGGACAGTAAATCTAAAAAGTGCATCTTTTTTGGGTATAAGGATGGTTTAAAGGGTAATAAGCTTTGGAACCTAGTAACAAGGAATGTTGTGTACAACCAAGATGTGGTGTTCAGAGAGGTGACATATGTTATTAAACATGAAGTCCAACAAAAGGAACCTAAGAAGATAGAGTTTGAGCTAAAGGAGGAAGAATCAGACTCTACAGTAGAGGAGGAATCAGAAGATGAAGAACCACAAACTCCAGGTATGAGAAGATCAATTCGAGAAAGAAGGCAACCAAAAAGGTATAGTCCATCTACTTTCTATTAAAATTTTGATTTATCTATTACTAATGATGATCCCATAACTATGAAGGAAGCAGTAGATTCAGAGGATGGAAAACTCTAGAAAGAGGCCATGGTTGATGAAACAACATCTTTGCACAAAAATGAGGCTTGGGATCTAGTGGAGTTATTGGTTGGAAGGAAACCCATTGGCAACAAATGGGTGTTCAAGAAGAAGACAAATTAGAAGGAAAGGTGGAGAAATCCAAAGCTCATTTGGTAGAAAAAGGTTATTCCCAGGTGCCAAGAATTTATTTTGGTGATATTTTTTCTCCTATTTCCAAGGTAACTTCTATTAGAATACTTTTGTATGTTGTTGTTGCTTTTGATTTTGAGGTAGAACAAATGGATGTGAAGACAACATTTCTTCACAAGGATCTGGAAGAGGATATCTACATGAAGCATCCTGAAGGCTTTGTGGTGAAGGGTAAGAAAGAACTGGTATGCAATTTAAATAAGTCTCTGTATGGGTTCAAACAATCACCATGGATATCGTATCAGAAATTTGATACATTTATACGGGGACTTCACTTCACCAGAAGCAAAGCAGATCACTGTGTGTATTTTAAATTAATTGGTGGCCATGTTATTTATCTAATATTGTATGTGGATGATAAGTTGCTGGTTGGAAATGACAAAGAAATTATCTAGGATTTGAAGACCCATTTGTCCTCCAAATTTGACATGAAAGATCTTGGTGTTGCAAACTATATTTTGGGCATGGAAATTAAAAGAGATTGGACATAGAGGAAGATCTAGTTAAACCAGAGGAATTATGTTGAGACAATATTGTAGAGGTTTAATATGGAGGATAATAAACCGGTGAAGGTTCCTATTCCTGTAGGTGTAAAGTTATTTGTGGAACAATGTCCCAAGACACAAGAAGAGGAAGAGGACATGTCTCATGTTCCATATGCAATTGCAGTCAATAGCCTAATGTATGTGATGGTATGTACTAGACCAGACATTGTACATGTAGTGGGAGTATTGAGCAGGTTTATGTCAAAACCAGAGAAGGAGCACTGGACAACAATGAAGTGGGTTTTCAGGTATTTGTGTGGCACTAGTGATTATGGTTTGTGCTACCAAGGAAGACAAGGATTGGATAGAGTGTTGGATATTCATGGCTTTGTTGATGCAAACTAGGCTGGAGATATGGATTAGAGAAGATATACAAGTGGGTATGTGTTTAACCTATTTGGAGGTGTAGTCAGTTGGATGAGTAAGAAACAATCTGTAGTGGCACTATCAACTACAGAGGTAGCATACATGGCAACCACTCATGCAAGCAAGGAAGCAGTTTGGTTACAGAGATTGTGTTCAAGTATGGGGTTAGTACAGGTAGCTATAAGGATAGACTGTGATAGCCAAAGTGAAATTTTATTGGCAAATAACCCTACATATCATTTAAAGACAAAGCACATTTATGTTTAGTATCACTTTGTGAGGGATATGATAGAAGACAAAAAGGTGTTGCTGGTAAAGGTGGACACTTCGAAGAATACTATAGATGCATTGAAAAAATCTGTGAGCTCTGAGAAGTTCTCTTGGTGTAGAGAAACAATGGGCATTACAGGGCTGGATAAATGACTAAGCTCTCTTGTGACCCCCTGTGGAAATAAAAAAACAAGTGGGATAATGTTGGGTTGTCTTATATTCTTTCCATGACTAGCCCATGTAGTTAAGCGGGGGGTTAGAAGGGGGACAAAGCCCCCCCTTCATTGCACTGATTGCATAGTAGGGGTAGTCATAGGGGGTTTGAGGGGTGAAGGTAACCCCACTCTATGGGGTTTGGGGCAGCACCCTGGAAAATTTTGTTTTTGGACCCTATAGTAGGTTGGGCTGACCTACCTATGGTTTTGTGCATGATTTTTCACATATGGTTTTGGATACGATGGTTTTCGGTCCATGGTTTTGGACGCAATGGTTTTCAGTCCATGGTATTGGATGCTTCAGCATGTATAAATATGTATTGTAACATTGAAAGGAACATAATGAAAAATCAAGCTGGTAGTCCCGGTTTTGGGATCGAGGGGAAATCTCTGTGTATATGTGTTTTATGTGTTATGCTCTCACATTATTTATTTTCCGTGTTTTAGAATTTGTATGCAGGTAGTTTTTGTACAGGGTTAAAACCTACACATAGTAGTAGAGTAGGTTTGTGTCTTGTGATTTTAATTAAAACTTCATGAGAAGATGCAAATATACATCATAATTTCTAAATGGTATCAGAGAAGGATTAACATTAGAGCAAGAATTTGAAGTTGTTTCTCATGAGGTTCCATGTTGGAGCTCAGTGCAACTTGATGAAATCACACACATTCAAATAGTATTTTTCTTGGGGAAAGAAAACTAATAAAAAACCCCAATGCCTGCTTGCATTATTCTGATGATTAGAGGTGTATTATAATTGCTTTTCTCAACTGAGCACAACCTGTAAGTGCATAACCCATCTCTCTGCTCACTGAGAAGCTCTAACCCATACTTAGTCAATTTATGCCTCTATTTGAGCCCCTATTTCCTTGCACAATTCCTTAGGAAATATGCCCCTATTAATTAGGAATTTTCTCCAAAATTATTGCACAATTCCTTGGTGTTGATCACCTCACCTCATGCAACACCTCTACGCTCAACTAGATTACAATTGTTGGTTAACTGCACTACAAACTCCGCCACAACTGGGAAACTCGTATTCTTTGTATGCATGAGCTAATTATTAGTTTATTGATTAGTTAGATAGATGATCTATGAGTTATACTAATGTCTCACTACTTAACTCACCACCAACTAGTTCTATTAATAGTTTGATCTAGTTTAACTTATTACAACTAAAATTAACTCAACCTAGGCTCCTAAAATTTAGGAATCCTTACATAAAATTGAAATTCATCACTTTGACTCAAATTAACTGAGCTAACTGAGTGAAAAGAGCCATGTCACCTCAATTAACTACTCCAAGTTTTCTATTGATGTGGAATTTCGAATTTTCTCAATTTAATCAAGGAAAAATAAAATTGAGAATTTGTTGTTGCATTTTTCAATGCTCCCTTTCAGTAAGAAAGGGATTATCAACCACCCCTATCCTGCACCTATGGAATTTACTACATGCAACACCTCTCACTGTTGTTTCTTCTATTGCAACATCTGCAACTGAGAAGCATCCAAAAAAAAAATTTGAATCAACTGTGTCTGCAACTCTCTATTGGGAAAATTCTATTGTTGTTGACTCAGGTACTAAGCCTCCTACTCTGTTGTCAACACTCCTCTGCACTCCTCTTGATACTAAATATTATGGGCCCCCATATCAAGGTAATGATCTATGAGGATAATTCCTCAATGGACCCTTACCAAATTTCTACAACTCTTAGGCTAATGATCTACATCACTCCACCTCACTCCTAGAGGTATAGCTTTAGCCTGTAGGTGCTCCCTCTACGCACCTAGCTTTAACTATCCCCCTATTGTATCTCTTCCCTTTAGTGTATGTCTCCACTCTACCTCTTCTCTTCCTCTCCATTGGTGGTTGCTCGAGAACTTCTTGAGGCTCCTTCCGAGGCCCCATTTTCAGAGGTATATCCTACTCCCTCTCAACGACAATATCTCTAATGTCTTCCTTACTCCTCAAGGTTATGCATGCTTCTTCTACCTCAAGTGCATATAGGTTATTGACTCAAACCCCAATCTGCTTCATCGGTCCCATGGCTATGTGTCTCAGGAGACATGTGAAGGAGATCAGTGTGTGAGTCAAGAACTTGTATGCACTTGAGGTTGAAGATGCATGAAAAGCCTTGAGGAACAAGGAAAAGGTTAAATACTTGGTGGTTGATAGGGATCATAACTTACCTCTCAAAATGGAACCTTAGAAGTAGCCTTAGCAAGTTTTGGAGCAACCACAATTGGAGAAATAGAGAGGAGATAGAGTGGAAACATCCACTCAAGCGGAGACTTCCGGTAGGGGAATATTTCAAAATAAGTGGGCAAAGGGAGCACTGCATCCATACCTCCATCTGTGAGGTGGGGTGATGTGAAGTAATACTCCAAGGAGTGCAGATATTTGGGCAAGGTCCATTGAGGTGTTTTTTTGTCTGATGGATCATGACATTGATACGGGAGCCCACAATTTTTAGTAGCAGGAGGATCAATGTCAGTAAGATACTAAGGAGTGCAAAGAAGAGTTGATAACAGAGCAGGAGGCTTAGTAGCAGAGTTATCAACAACATATTTTTCCGAGAAGACAGTTTCAGATTGATTTAGTGATTATTTTTATTTTATTTTTTTATTCTTAGTTGTAGATGTTTTAGTAGCAGCAACAACAATGATAGGTGTTGCATGAAGTACATTCCAAAGGTGCTAGATCGGGGTAGATTTGAATCCCTTTCTTTTTGAGAGGGAGTATTGAATATGCAACAAGAAAAATCATGATTTAATTTTCCCTTCAATTAAATTGGGAATAAAATTGTAATTCCACATCACAAGACAACTTGTACATGTTAACTAAGTTAATTTGACTTAGTTGGATCAGTTAATTCAAGTTGAGGGTCTAACTTGAGTCATGTAGAGTATCTCCTACTTTATAGGGGCACTCGTTGAGTTTATTTTGAGTTGTAATTAATTAATTCAGTTTAATAGAGTTAAAGTCAGTGAAACTAATTCCAATTGATGGAGGAAATAGTAGGAGTTTAGATAGTGGGGTGTTTCTTCATGTGTTCAATAAGTTAACTAATGATTCACTCATAAATAACTCATGCAAGTCAGATATGAGAGTTTCCCAGTTGAGATTAGAGTTGAAGGGAATTGTACTATCAGTTGTATAATCAACCAAATTGTACAGGTGGTGCATGTAGTCAGAGGAAGGCCTATGAGGATTGCACAATTCTAATTGAGGAATTTCCTTAATTAATATGGACTAATTCCCAAGGAAACATCACAAGGAAATAGGAACTTGGGAAAGAAGAAACTTGGCTAACTATTGGCCAATACTTGTTTAGGAAGCACTAAGACAAATGAAGATAGTGTAGAGATTGCTTGGGCTTGAGAAAAGCATTGTAATCTTCTCATATTTTCTAACCAATGTAATATAGATATAGTAGGGGTTTTTAGTTGTCTTTCCCCAACAAATCATTTTGTAATGAGTTGATTGAATCTTTTCTCTTGTATTCTTTGTGATTTCTCTATTGTTTAATTGTTCCCGTTGATGAGTAGAGTAGATTGAAGTCTCGTTTTTTAGAAAATTGCATAAGAAGTTTGAATCTAAAAGGAATTTCTATAAAGAAAGAGCCAAGACTTTTCAAGAAGAATACCATGGGAAAATACTATGGGCTGGATAATTTTTCTTTTTAATTTAATTTTGTTTTGTTTTGTTTTGACTTAGTAGAAATGTTAAACAAGAGAGAGAGAGAGAGAGAGTAGATCTTTGATTTGATCCCTCTCAGCGCTTGGTAGATATAAAGTTAAGATGGATCAATGTTAGTTTAATTTGATTAAAATTATATACATTTTTTAATGAATAATGGATTTAGCCAAGGCATGACTCTACTAATCCATTTGCTTGCTGGCCACTATTAATTGAGCATTGTCCCATGTAACTTATAATGTTTAACTTTGAAAAGTAAAAATTTATTTTTAAATATTATTTTTAAAACTATTTTTCAAACATTTGATCGAACCATAACTTGAATGCATTGTTGCATCCTTTGCACATTATTATGCTATTTGGATAATTGCCTCACATCTTTTATGTCATAATTTATGGATATGGTGGATATGGTTGCAATATTCATGCATGATTTTTACATATTATTTATCGTTATTTACTTCCACCATAATTTAAGTAAGTCCTTGCATAGAAATAGATTGGAATAAGATGTAATGAATTTACTTAAGGGTCACTACCCACCATTATTTCTATTTCCCTGGGAATTTATGTAGGAATAAAATTGTAAATGTGTAAACTTACTAGTGAAAGGTATCCACCAAAATTTATGGAAGTCCTTGTGCTCCCCTTCAAATCTCAATTTATTAGTTCCTGCTAAAGAAAGACTATAGTATTCCATTTTCTTATCAACCACTATTAATTTAGTAATGACCAATATAGGTCATACTTTTTAATGCAATTTTTCCGAAAGCATAATTTCAATCTTGAGTGGCAGGGACTAAGCTTCCGAGGGGTTAAATTTCATGGATATTTACTTGTATATTCCTTATTTAACCATTCCATTTTAAAATCTACATGTCACCGACGGTTACCTACTTTGTCCAATCGTCAATTTGATGGATGACTTGAAAATTTACCTATATATACATATATAGAAAATAAAAGAAGTTCATAATTGTGTTTCCTGTGAGTCCAAGATAAGCATCACCTTGTGAAACATCCACAATACTAAGACTTTAAGATGAGACTTCAAAATAAGCATAGACTCATCCAGAGTGTATCTTTGGACTTATTAGAAAAATCACTTATTTGTCTTTAGTCACATAATGTCATCTTACATTTTACACAATTACGCATAAATCATGAGCATAGAAGACTCAATATTAAAGAATGAGACTCACACAACATGTTCACATGCATGGACCATTGGTATTCTATATAAAACACTAAGTGACTTTTCTTGTTTATGTAGGTGAAAATTTTGTTTTTCATTTAATTATGAGAATTTTATATAGCTTCCTTAGTTATTTATTTGAGGCTTTTGCAATCTATATTCTGTGTAGTGCTATATTCCAAAGTCATCGCATTCATGTTTGCTGGAATCGACATTTCGAACCAACCTCTATGGTTCATCATCAAGATTAGATCCATGAGTGAATAAGTTCGAACTCAATAGGTTTAGTAAATACAGATAGGATAGTGTTGGTACTATAGTGATAGATCTTGGTTTTTATAAAATGAGTCTATTTATTAATTTGATTAGGAAACAAATCTATTTTAAGGCTGAATATGGAAATATCAAATATGTGGTTACGAAGGCTATGATGCTTCTAATACATTCATACTTGAATCTAAACACAACTGGATTTGTGCCTTTTAGGTATTAGCATGTATGTTGGAAAGGTCTATTCTTATTCCTTGTCAAAAGATCATGAATTTCTTCGAAATCCATGCCTCCATATTATTATTGTTTGATTCTTCGAAATCCATGCATGCATGCATCCATGCCTGCATAGCTAAGTATTTTAATAGCTAGTTAAATCATGAATTTTTTTGGAAAAAATCACATTGAGAATAGCTATTAAAATGTTACATACATTACATGCATTATAGTGAAACTTTTCTTTGGTCATTGCAACAAACTCTAGCCCTATTAGGTATAATGTCACCATAAAATGTTTCACAATGTTGTTCTAAAACATGAGAAAAAAAAAAATAACTAGAATACCAAAACCTCGAGGAGACTTAACCATTG
Source organism: Pinus taeda (assembly GCA_000404065.3). Lineage (NCBI taxonomy): Eukaryota > Viridiplantae > Streptophyta > Pinopsida > Pinales > Pinaceae > Pinus > Pinus taeda. The sequence goes on from APFE031021804.1 coordinate 104,381, forward strand.
ACAATTCCATACACATGACCAAAACATGAACGAAATGAAAAACATAAACATTGTAAAACACCATCAGTTAGGCGCCCTTCCATAAATTCCTAGAGGAAGTGGTTGGTGCAGATACCTAGTATTTATGACCCTCCATCACCTATTGAGAGCCTGCGTGTAACAATCCTAGTGAAAATTTCATGTAATAAAAGTTAATAAAGGAAAAATAAGAGCACGGTTAAGGGACACTTATTCCAAGCTGAATGTTGGGCAAATATATCCTAGTGGGCATCATTGCATGTGTGTTTTGGCTAAGAAAAATTGGCAAAGGCTAAGGAAAAGGAATTAAAAGGAAAAAGGGCATTTTTGGCACATTTATTTATGAAAATAAAGGAAATTAGGAGAAAAGTAAGGTGAAAGATCACAGGCTTCATGTGAGGAGGAAATTGAAGGAAAATAATGGAAAATAAAGAAATTATAGGCCTCATTAATAAAAAGGATTTTGAGGATCAGTTGGTAACCTTTTTTTCATTTAGGTTTGGAGCTCTCTCACTACTCTCTCTCTCTCTCTCTCTCTCTCTCTCTCTCTCTCTCTCTCTCTTGGTCACTTAGAGTTTTCTTGGAGGACTCTAGCTTTGGTTCAAGGAAGGAAAAGCATGCAAAGGGAAACAAAGGAAAGCAAGGATCAAGGAAGAAGAGCAAGATCAGGAAGCTTCAGCAGGATTACTTGAAGCAACCTTTTGCATGTGTGATTTCCTAGTTGGTTTGGACATGTAGGCTTTGCATGTTGGTATATGGTTCTCTTGATGTTGGCAACATGGTTTTTTCGGGTTATGATAGTGGTTTTTAGCCTAGCCTTTCCTTTTTCCAAATGACATGGTTTTGGGTTGTTTATTTTGGTTTTTGAGCTTTGGCTTGCCAAATGGATTTCAGAATCTAGGGCAGAGGTGGTCTCAAGTTGCATTCCCAAAGGCCTAAGAATCCCTTGACTGGTTTTGGTGGGATACACGATAAGGCCTGAAGGAGAAGCCTCAGTTTAGGGCCTAGTGATCCATGATTGGATTGTGGTAAAGCCCAAGAGACAAGAAGACAAAAAATTCCTCAAGGATAGTGATGGATTTCATATGACATTCCAATTTTGGTTCAGTTGTGATCAGAGCACTAGTTTTGGTTTGATCACAGTTTGATGACCTATGGATTCCCTTGGTTTTCCATGGATTAGTTATTCTATGAGATCCCACATTCATGCTTGGAATATGGCACAAGGGTGACTGGCTGAAAGAGAGATTTGGTTCAACCATGTCTATGGTCGGGTGGTACATGGAAGTCTTGAACCTCGTCAAATTTTCCTATGATTAATAAAAGCTAAGTTCTCTTAATTTTTCATTGGTTTATATTTGGATTTAATGGATATCATATCGATTATATTTACATGGTTTTATGTAGGTTATAAGCATGGTTAAATGGCTAGTTTATGTCAAGGTTACTTCATGTATTTAATTGTAATTGTTAAATGGATGGATGTAAGACCTAATTGATGATATAATAGTTCAATGGAGAAGGAGGTGATCCTTGTGGTTATGTTTCATAAGTTCTTTCAGTCATTTATGCTCTACGTTGTATCCTAGACTTGTAGGTTGCATTGATGCCAATGTTTGACAGAATGTCAGTTCCAGTTGGAGATGCTCGGGCCTAGTCTTGAGGTTTATTTTTTAATTTTTTATATTTTCATCATGTATTTGATGGATTCTGAAGGTTATAACAAGTTTTGGGAAGACACTAGGATTCTGGGCTAGAAAAGTGGCTCAAATCTTAGGGACATTGACTGATCTGATAATCACCCTATGGGTGACCTCAGTTTAATATTTATTAAATGAAGGTATTACAGACTCATATGTTGGTGTGTATTTCTATGTTATTTAAGAAACAAATCGATCAGATTACAAACACACAAACACTTGAAATGGAAAAGAACAGAGAAACACAGTAAGCAAATACAAGAACACAATAATTTAATAAGGAGTTCACCTTATCCTCCAGGGCCACATCTCTGGTCCAGCTCTCAGTGGTGGCCTTCTTTTATTGTGTCTTGAAGTAGAGAATTACAATGAAGGAGCTCAATATGAGTCTCTTGAAACAAATTGGCTTGGCAGGGTGGTTCTCGGATTCTCCGAGCCACTGGAGTACACATACTATTTTCCTTGCCAACTCTTTGACCTCTCTAGTTTGATAGATCCTCTCAAGGATATGTTGAATCTCTCAAGCTCTCTGGTGCTCAACACTTCCCTTGGTTAGCTCAGCCCTCTACCTTCTTTCTACTTTTTTCTTCACTGGTTCTTCTCTTTTCTAGTTTCTGTCTTCCTCTCTGGGTGTGTGTTTTCTATTCTTTGTTTATGGCTTTAAATCATTTGATCTCATGGCGGTTCGTTTCCTCTTCTGCCTTCATCGATTCGCCTGCTTGCAGCTACACTTAGAGTTCCATGTTCTCGGTGCCATCATCAGACTCACAAGGATGGCCACTTGTCCTCCTGTGAACTACGCTAGCTTGCCTTGCCGGTTCATTTCTTCAGTTATGTTATGGAATGAGTCATTTGCCACCATGGTGGTCAACTCAAAAATCAAATTCTTCTAAATCGTGGCTTATTTCCTCATCAATTCCATCTTCTCCATCAAGCGCGATCTCAATCGTTAGATCTGGAGCCCCCAGATCCATCACCATTCGCTCATGACATGCGGTTGACTAGCTCGACCATTAGTGCATGATGAGCAGAGGTTTCCTCTCTCCTCCACTTGTCACGCATTAGGCACTGAGTGGAATTGCTCCTTTTCCTTCAAAATTGCTTACTGCCCATGGACGCCCCCGATCAATACTGTCGTTTTGGACCAGGTCCTGCCATTAGCTCTTAGCCTTTTATCCTACGGTTTTCCCGGCTCTCATGCGACCGAGTGCTCAAGGCTTCTCCAATTTGAGGGTTTTCACCCAGCGATGCACGATTAGCGCTAAGCCGCTAATCACGCATCAAACCCTACCTCTATTTCCCGATCCGGGCCTCCCAGGGGCTAAATTTGCCTCTCGCATAGTCTCCATGGACCTCGGTCAGCACGCTTTGACGGAGGTCCTCATCATTCCACCCTAGCTGCCATTGCCATTGGTTTAGAGGTGTTCTTGATTGCTATTTTAAATCCTTTGAAGTCTATCTCGACTTGGTATAGCCATGGATCTGTTAATCATTCTTTATGGATCCAATTCGGATCACGACCTTCGCACTGAAAAGCTTTTGGACCACCAAAAGTTGGTTTCTTTCAAGCATCAACTAAGTGAGGGTACCGCTGTCTCACTTGCCCAATCTCAATCCACTTTGCACTGCTCATCTTTGAACCTTTAAGTCTAATTCTGAGGTATTCAACATCTCCTCTGCACATTGTCCTTACCTTCCTATCCAACACAGTGAATTCCTGCATTTCATTAAGATATTCAGGTAGCAGGTCATCAATAGAAGGAAGTTGACTTTGCTCTTCAGGATCCTCAATTAGAGAAGGTTCAAACAATCTCAAGAAATTTGCATTTAAAACTGAGTATATGTGCATGTAAGCTAGTAGATCAAGGTGAAAATCATTTTCACCAATCTTCTCAAGTATCCTAAAAGGTCCATAGCTGATAGGCTTTAGCTTTTTACCTTCACCTTACATCTTGTCCTTGGAGATATAGAGCCAGACCTAGTCTCCAACTTGAAAACTATGCTCCATCCGATGCTTGTCATGCCTTGCCTTGTATTTGGCTTGGCTTTTTTCCAGCTATTCCTGTACTTCCTGGTGGATCTCTTGGATCTGTTCACTGAACCTAGTTGCTTTGTCCACGTCACTGTGTCCATCAACTGTGGAATCTTTACCAAAGACAAAATCCAAAGGAGACCTTGGTATGAAACTAAAATAGGTCTCAAAAGGAGATATTTATGTAGAAGATTGTTTTGCGCTGTTGTAAGCATGCTGCACATAATACAAATTATCATCCCAAAGCTTAGGATGTTTGCTGCAATATCCTCTGAGTAACTCGATCACTGTCCTGTTGACTACTTCTGTCAGGCAATTAGTTTGTGGATGAAAAGCAATGCTTTTATTCATTTGGGTGTCCATAAGCTCCCACAGACTTGACCAAAACTTCCCCACAAATCGAGTGTCTCGATCAGATACAATAGAAGTGGGTTATCCAAAATGAACACATACATGTTCAAAGAATAGTTTTGCAATTTGTTCAGCTATAATCTATTTATTACAAGGTATCAAAATACACGTTTTGTTGAACCTATCCACAACCACATATAGATAATGATGACCTCTCCTAGATTTAGGCAGTCCTCCAACAAAGTCCATGGAAATACTTTCCTATGGGTGAGAAGGAGCTGGTAATGGAGTGTACAAGCCTATTTTTCTATTGTTGGGCTTGCTTTTAGCACACATAGTACACCCTCTTACATATCTAGAAACTGTCTCATTCATTTTCGGCCAATAACAAAAATTTTGCAGCTGTGCAACTGTTTTACTTACCCCAAAGTGACCTGATACCAGAGAAGTGTGTGCTTCTCTAACTATATTTACTCTCTTAGTTTGTGGAATGCAGATTTTACCACAGTGATATAAGAGTCAGTCCTTTACATGATAATCCAATTCTTCTACTCTCTTGCCTCGACT
>APFE031021804.1:119741-150054 GCA_000404065.3 Pinus taeda
TATTGATAAAATCGCCTTCCATTTTTCCTATATACCATGGAGATTCGCCCATTTATTATACATGTAAATTTGGGGGGGTTCTTAACATTTTCCCTGGGGTTGACAGTTGGGGTGTTCAATGAAGGTAAGGGCACATTTATGGAAAGGATTAGCCTACAACATGCCTCCATAAGTCTGTGCCGAAAGCAGTCAAAGGATAATTGACAGAAGCCAGTCGAGTAGTAGTGAAGCACGTGAAATAGTCGAAAAGAGTTGGATGACAACAGGGACGTTTCTCAATCCAGGGCCTCCACTGGAACAACAAGGGGACACTTCCTCCATCTCTCTATTTTATTTCTCTATTCATTAATTTATTTTTATTTCCAGGAAGGGATTCGATCCCTTTTGTAATCTTTAGGTAGGTGGTAGCAAAGCCTTACAGAGGCTGACACAGCTAGTATAGCATGCCAACTAGGGCTCGGGCTTAGATATTTTGTAAGCTGCAATTCTATCTCCCCCTCCTCTTATAAATAGGGGGAAGCAATATTATAAAGCGGTTCCAAAATTTCTCACCCGCAAGGTCTGAGTTCTGAGATGCCATTTTGGTTCAATTTGTTTTTTATGGGACTTCACTGATATCATGTTGAATGTGTGGACTGGTTATTGGAACCTTTGAGATAAATGGTGTTTCCCTGTCGATTCCAAGCATGATTAACGTGCAATGTGTTTCCTCTTGGTAAATCTCACTTTGTTTGTGTTTTCCCATTCCTAAAACAGTGTAATGAGGCTCTTCATTTCTTGCTGATTTGTGGATTTATCTTAGTGCTAAATAGAGAACAGTACCTGGGGTAGCTCAGATTTACTTCAATTGTTGGAAGACAACGATACCCATGTCATTTTTATCCTAAAACCTTCTTTTTCTCTCCTCTAGTTCTATCATTTCATCAAAAAACCATGGTTTAGGATTTTATGTTTCTTACAACCCTATCCATCAAATTCCACTTTCTGTTGGAACATTACTGCCTAGGATTCTATTTGTTACATCCCTATGAATCTATTTCCCTTCTTTCTTTCCTCCTCTCCACCATCACTACAACTCCAATTTTAATTTGTCTCATTCTTGTGTGACAACCACTAGAAGGAGAAGTCATTTCTCTTTGAGATTGCCCAAATATTTCCCCAACATTTGGATCCATGAGTTTGCCTGAATCTACCTCATTGAAGGATTATTGAAACAAGCTCCTCCTATTACTTTTTACGTGAAAATTGGAGTATTGCAACCCCCTCATATATAACCTTACAAGCACTCCTCTATTTAAAATTTCCTAGGCATTGGTATACAATCAACCCATAGGTTGTCTCTAGGGAGCTTTCCTTCCCTCCTATTGCACTTGTGCTGTATGGTGTAAGATTTAGCTATAACAGGATTGACAGGTTACTACAGGAGATTCATCAAGAGCTTATAATGCATTGCATATCCTCTCACACCATTTTAGTGGAAAGGTAAGAAGTTTTAATGGACAGATGAGTGTGAGGCTAGTTTTGAGTAGCTTAAGTAGTTGTCGACACATGCACCAATGCTAAATATTGCAGATCCAAACAAGGATTTTACATTGTGTACAAATTCTTGCAAGAGAGGACTTGGTGGAGTTTTCATGCAACAAGGATAGGTAGTGTGCTATGATTCATGGAAATTGAATGAGCATGAGAAGAACTACCCAACACATGATCTTGAGCTAGCAACGATTATACGTAAATTGAAGATGTGGAGGCACTATCTTCTGGGCATGAAGTTTACATTGATGAATGATTACAGTGGGTTGATGTATTTGTTTGATCAGATGAATCTAAATACCAGGCAAGTTAGATGGTTGGCTACCCTTAGTGAGTTTGACTTCGAGATCAAATGCATCAAAGGTAAGGAGAACTAGGTTGCAAATGCTCTTAGAAAGAAGGTACAAGTAAATCGTATAGCAGTTATGAGCTCTTATGGGACAGAGTTACAGGATAGGATCTTGTAAGTAGGAAAGTGGGATGAAAAATACATGGAGAGCATACACAGGCTACATCAGAGCATAGGTATAGGTATAGGTGATCAGGATGCACACTATCGTCTCATGGAAGTGTTGTGGCCACAACTACCACCCTATTAAAACATGCTCTGATAGAAAATTTTAAATGGCCCCCCTATGAGTCTGATATATCATCTCTCTGAATGATCCTTTACATCCCATTAAATTTAACTCTATGGAGGGCCAATTCTTCCATTCACAAATGGGTAAAGCCCTTTAGCAAACCCCTTGCTTAAGCCCTTCATTCCTATGTTTATCGGGATTTGTTTAACCCCTCAAAACCCTCATCGCATTATTATTCCCATTACAATGCCTTATAGTGAAGACCCTTCATTACATCATTGTCCCGTTATAATCCCTTTACAAAGGAAACCCTTCGTAAATACAAAATCCTCCCTCTTTCACTTATCTCATTCATCCTGGGTGCATAATGCATGCCATAAGGCCCCAGACATGACGACGTTATGAATAAAAATATATATATTGTCGGGTCCGAAAGCCTTGTCGCATATCTCAATCAGCCTAAGTCCAAGGCATATGCATACATGGAGCACTGCTACCCCCTTGACCCAGCGACCTTATCAACCAGAATACATATATTTTCTGGTCCGGAGCATTTTGCGTATCGCAATCGGCGAGGTCCCAAGGTTTGAGCATAAGGTGCACAGCGATGTGGCAGACTAGCCAATCCTATTAAGCATATCATATAATATATTGGGTCCAGCCCCAATTGCATATCACATATCGGCGGAGCCCCGGGCCTTATACATATTACGCAAAGTGATATAGCAGACCCACAGACCTATCAAATATGATATATATGTATTTTCAGGTTTGAAGCCCTATCGCACATCACGATTGGCGGAGCCTCGGGCTTATGCATATTGTGATATGTGATACGTCGGACCTAGCGATATTTATAGGCTCTAACATATAATATTTGAGGCCTGACTTGGGCGATTGACTCAAGTTTTTCCTGTGTATTTCTTTCTTTTCCAAATTTTCCAAAATTATAATGGGATCGGGTTTTCAGTGTAAAGGGCAAGCTTGTGGACCCTTGATAGTGCAATTGTGCAATGGGGTGGTGGAAGGCATGGGTCCCATGACCTGAGAGGGAGCTGGTACCTGATTGCGATGAAATGCTTTGAGTGGGAAATCATATGTTGACTGTGTTTTATGCATATATCATTTCACAATTGTTCCCACAGTTATAAAAGTTAATGGAAGCAACGTTTGTGTTTCATGTGAATATCTCTATTATATTGCTCACAATTATGAAGCTAATGATAGCTATCTCTACAGGTGAGAAGTAAATGACGCGGGAGGGAATAAGAAGAGCCATTGATGCAAAAGTGTTGCATTTAAGGGTCTGGATGCAAGCATTCCAAGTCGGGATCCCACGTGTTTCCTGTGCATTATGTAAGCAGAGCTGCCCCGGTCTTCATTATGGGGAAGCAACACATAGTCACCCTTTTTGCCAACATTTATTCTCCTCTTCAGGAAAGGAATTGACCCAGCCATTATGCCTTCTATGTGCCAGTGGTCACACTAATGATCCTATCTCTCTGTGCTCGATTGGCATACCTGAAACAGTGGGAAGATGAAGAGGTAGGGTGACCTCATCTTGTTAGCAGTTTCACCAACCTATCACATTTGTACATACAGATCTGTGTAACAACAAGAGTCAGGGAAATGTCATGGAAGGTTGAGGGTCATTCAGGGCCACATAAGGATTACCTCTGAAGAGGAGAAAGGGCTTTTGATTTTTGAGGAGAACAATGTTCCTTTATTGTGAAGGAGGAGGACTATTTTTGAGGGAAGAAGGAGCCATTAGTTTCAGACCCATTATATTGTTTTGGATGAGAGTGTTGTTACTAGCATGAATGTAAATGTGATTTATATTTATGCATATTGATGACTTACAGCTCACTATTAGTCTTGTTAAATTGAATGTGATTCAATTTCATGGTTAACTTGTGAATGGTCTTTGATTTGAAACTAAATTAAACATCAGTTGCAGTTTTAATTCCATAGAAGAATCTGGATTCCTATATGAGTGATTAGATTGCAATTTAGCTTTAATACAATCTTGTCCAGCTGTGAACTCAGTGATTGATTCATTTTGACTTGAATCTATGCATGATGTTTAACCTTCTTTGTCACACTCCTGTTGAACATATATATGATGTTTAAAACTCTGTATCATGCTTTTGCAGGATAGATTAGAGTAGCTAGGACTAGGTTAGAGTAGTTAGAAGTAGTATAGATAGGATTTAATACATAGAGGTTAGCTGTTTCATTTTGTTGATTTAATTGAAGTCTTCCTCCTAGAAGCAATCTTTCGACATGTTTAAGAGGTTTACAAGGTCCCTTAAAACCCGTCGGAGCTAGCCAATCCAAACGAAAGCAGGTCTAATTGGGGCTTGTGATCGGGTTAGTTCCCCTTGTTGGCATAGTGCACATTAGCCATGTCAACAAATTGGTGCTAGAAGGAAGGACTGAACTGCCCTCTCCAGCTTTTGAAGATTTCATATATAATTGCCACGTATGGATTCAAAACGATTAATGTATGAATCGTAAAGGTGGGAGACATCCTGCCACACATCTAAAAGAGCCTCATTTTGAAGAAACAGAGACCCCTCTAAGTCCTGTTTCTAGGTCACCCAAGGAAGAGAGACTGTGGGAGTATCCTGTCACTCAGGAACAACCAATCAGAGCACTTACTCGGGCTTACGCTTGTTCCCTCTCTTAGCTTCCAATATTTCACTCTTTACCTCCGACAACTAAGTGAAAGCCAAGGATTTTTACCTTGAGCGAAGATACATTTGTAGCCACTTCTCTCAAAGATATTGTGCTAGAATCCTTGCAAAGTATTGACACCCCTTGGGAAGAAATTCTTGAGGATTCCCCTTCTAAAGGAAACTCCTCACTTTATTTTGAGAATCCTAATAAAGAAGCCTCGAACCAAAACTTCCCTGTCCATAATACGGCCAACGTCCCTCCTCTAGGTGGGAATCAGCCTCCACCTCCTCCTCTAGGTGGGAATCAACCTCCACCTCCTCTAGGAGCACTCCCTCCCTAGCTTGCACATGATGATGTAGCAGTACCCAGGTAGCAACATCCCTTACCCAACAACACAAAAAGAGTGTTACCCAATTTCGACCCTGATCGGGGAGATACCGTTGATAACCATATTTGTTCTTTCTTCCTAGCCTTGTGTAGGTTAGGGGTCGTTGATGAAGTTGTGGTGTGCCGCCTGTTCTCTTTTACTTTGACTGATGTGGCCTCCACATGGTATTTCAGCTTGAGAATAGGGTCAATCACCTCTTGGGATACTTTTCAGCAAGCCTTTTTAGACAAATTTGGTGATGAAAAAACACCTGTGGCCTTATTTTTAAAATTATCCCGTCTAAAAATAGAGACCAAGAAGAAGGTTAAGATTTTAATCTCTGATTCAACACCTTATTCAATAGTATCCCAGCCACTGCTAGATCTACTAAGGAAGTGCTCATGGAGTTCTATGTCTCTGCTCTCCCTATCCCTACAGTGATGTGGGTTAAAAGGAGTAATGTGCAAACCTTACAAGGTGCTATCGATGAAGCAGTAAAGGTTGAGAATGAAATGCTCAGTCTTACAACATGCCACCCTACAACTGGAGAAAAGAAAGCATCTCAGGCATCCAAGAAGAATAATGGAAATGATAACAAAGGGGTTGAAAATAAAGAAAAGGACACCACGGATGTGGAAGGGTTGCATCAGATCATTAAGAAACTAATGAACACGGTCATTGATATGAAAAGGAATCATGGAGAGAGTACTAGTGGAAATGGAGGAGACTATAATAATAGAAAGCCCTTCAAGCCTTTCTATCATAGGAAAATAGAAGGTGGTCATAGTCAACTTTCATTACCTGCTCCACCTAATGAACGGGCTTTAAACACAGAAGAGTTGGCTCTTATTGGATCGCTTCTTAACAAAGAAGAACCTATATTAGAGCTCGAACCAGAACAAGGAGACGAGGAGGAATACCAAGTAGAAGAACCCTCAGAAGAGGAAACCTAGATTAATGTGTTGTGGGATTTCCATAGTAATGAGAACGACGACGAGGGAGATAACCCCGTAGAAATCAACACTAATGAAATCCACACACGAAGTAAAGGGCCACTCCCAGGTGTGATAAAACCCATAGACCGGATCAAGAAAGATGCTCGCCCTATGAAAACATCCTCTCCAAAAGTCTCTATTGGAAAAGATAGATCTAGTGGTGATTCTAAGAATAGCCCAGTTGCAAACCATCCAGAAAAGGATAAGATGTCTCCCACTGAAACTAAGGTGACTCAAGATGGTAAAACCCCATCAAATAATGGCAAAACAGGTATGCTTACCTTGCCCTATCTCGTTTATAACATTGAATACAATATTGTAGATGATGTCAAGAAGTCAAGGGCTAATATCACATATTTTGACTTGTTAAAATTAATGCAGCAAAGGTATTTGCTGCTGAAAGCTATGAATGAGTGAAACTACAAAACCCCCACCACGTCAAGCACCCAAACCAAGAAGCCAACTTCCAAACCTGTTAGTACGACTAGCACAACCAAAATACCATCAACTATGGAGGCCACATTGTCTAAAATGAATCAAAAGCCCCAAGATGTCAGTGCAGCCATGATAGGGAGGAAATCAAAATCTATGACTTCACCCTTCCTTATCACATTCGAAATCTTCAACATGAATGTGCATAATTGCTTGGTAGACTCTGGCACCTCATCCATTGTTATGCCTCACACTGTTGTTAAGAGACTTCAGGAAATACTCGATAAAACTGAAATTGAAATTATGTAGTTCGACTGAACGAATGTGAGAGTTATTGGGGAGTTGAAAGATGTGTTGATTTGGATGGCTTCCAAGCCTCAATACACTCAAGTCATTGATATAGTGGTATTGGATATACCTGAGGCTTATGGGATGCTTCTTAGTAGAGACTGGTCATCAAATCTAAATGGTTATTTCCCAACTAATTGGTCCCATATTTTGTTGCCTCAGAGGGGAAAAAGTGATATGCTGAGAGTGGACCGAGAAAGATACATGAAGTACGTGGTAACGAAACCAAACAGCCCCAATGAACCTGTAATGTTCTATAATTCTATCCTTGGGAATTATAGTTCAGATTTTTATGCCACATAAACCTGTTTCGGGGAGTTCCATGCAGAAATAGTCAAGGAGGCTGACAAACACACAATTGGAAGAAATAATTAAACACCCCCATAATCCAACTGTTGAATTACCTTGTATTATAATAGATGATAGGACTAATTTCATAGGTAGTAGTTCTTTTAGCATAACATTAGAGTTTATTTTCGGGACACTTCACTTTGATGACTCTAACTTTCTTGAAAGTGCAGGAGCTGGGAGCATTTTCATTGACCCACTAATGAAATGATGTCCGATGGCCAGTCGGTTGGAATGCATTCGCACCAGTAACATAGTAGCACATAAAGGCTAGCTGAAAAGCCTAAGAAGAGCCATTGAAAGGAATGTAAAAAATCTTAGAGCTTTTGATAAACCACAGATAATGGTGGACCAGGTAAAGACAAAGATACACTACAGTCTGCCACACCTAGTGAGGTACCAACACAAGGTATGGAGTTTAATTGACAATTTCAATTCCTTCAATGTCACATATATACCTCAAAAATATAGTCATGATGCTGATCTGGTGACTACTATGGTTGCGAAACTTTTTCCTAATCTTATATTAAACAAGAATGAACTTTATGTTGAATTGATTTTTAGATCATCCATAAATAATAACATCACAAATTGGCAAGTGTTCAAAGGAGATAACCAAATCCTTGAGTTCCTACATTGCGAAACAACACTCAGAAATGCAGCCATTAACAAAGGGAGCATGAATTAAATGGAAGTGAAGACCAGGTGATATCTTTCACTAAGAAATTTATTTAATTTTCATCTCTCTTGAGTGATCTAACACGTAAGCACACAATTACAACACCCATGGCTGAGCCCATTCCACGCTGTGGAAAAAATTGGTCATGGAATTTACAGATTGAAAACCTTACAGGGAGAAACTAAAAAACTCCCTGTTAATGGCCAAAATCTCAAGAGATACTTCCAGTAGACACCACATGTTGGTTACCTCTTGAGTAGGTTAGATTTCATTTCTTTCTACTGTTAGTTTAGTTGTATTTCCGTCCTCTCTTTTTCTTTTTCTACCAAGTCTATTTTTTTGTTGTTTTGAATTACATTCCTTTTTAGCCAGTTGATTGTAGTCCTCTAGACTCATTCTACCCTCCAGATTTGCCCTCATTCACTACTCTTGTCCTTTCCCTTCCTCATTAACTTGTTGATGATTTCGTTGTTCCCGAATCCATAATTTCCCCACAGATCAAACAAACTTTCTATCAGCCCCATGAGAACTTGAGAATCAGCAATGGAATGTAAACCAAAACCCCTCATTGGCCTCTGTTGGGAACTATGTTTGATCTGTTGATAACTTGGATATCTAGAGCATGTGGGGGCATCTTTATAAAACAAAAAATGTGTAACTACAGCTGAACTGACATGGAGTAATGTTGCATTTAAATAAATCCCACTCGGACCTTGCCTATGCTTGCTTGTAAGATTCACAGTCATTCTCCATTGGTCCCATCCACTACACTAAATGGTCCAATACCTATTACTCACAAGTAAACCTCCTTTCATGGGCTAAGCTTACTATCTCATACCCTGTGGCCAATCTAATTGTGCTCTAGTCCTTTTGCCTGAAACTAGAAGGACTTATCTAAAAGGAAATGAAATGTCAAGTCCTTGTGCCAATCTGGAAGGGCACTGTTTGGGAAGCCGGTTAGAGTAAGGACTGTTGCTGGGCTCAGAATACCGGTTGACACAACAAGCCCAACCTTACTGAAGTAGTTTAAAAATATGGCATGATCCATGACTGCGCCCCATTCAATCAATGAAAATATAGCACTGAAATTCTCATATAAAGTGCAAGAAAACATGTCTACATCAAGCTTGATGAGCAATAAAGAGCTAAGGTACACACGTAAATAGGTATGGAAAGACTAGTGATGGCTCCAAATGGATTTTTGAAAGTGGGAAATAGGTAAAGGAAGGTCAATAAACCCCATAATACTGCCATTGGAGAATGCCTGTCAAAATCATATCAGCAAGTAGAATCTATTTGTCTCTATGCCCTCTGAAGTAATACTGTTTAAGTGGAACCCATGCTTGTCCACCTATATAGTTTTCATTTCAATTTTATTTTAACATCCTGATGCTCTTTTGATCTGAAGGTTATTTGGAAACAGATATAATTGGTTCCCCCAGTAGTTCGCCATTTGTTGTGGCCACCACTACCACCCTATTAAAACATGCTCTGATGGAAAATTTTAAATGGACCCCCTATGAGTCTGATCTATCATCTCTCTAAATAATCCTTTGCATCCCGTTAAATTTAAATCTATGGAGGGCCCAATATTCCATTCACAAATGGGTAAAGCCCTTTAACAAACCCCTCGCTTAAGCCCTTCATTCCTATGTTTATTGGGATTTGTTTAACCCCTCAAAACCCTCATCGCATTATTATTCCCATTACAATGCCTTATCGCGAAGACCCTTCATTGCACCATTGTCCCATTATAATCCCTTTACAAAGGAATCCCTTTTCAAATACATAAATCCTCCCTCTTTTGCTTATCGCATTCATCCTAGGTGTGTAATGCATGCCTAAGGTCCTGGACCCGACAAGGTTATGAACCACAATATATATATATATATATATATATATAAAGATACTAATATAATATATATATATATATATATATAATAGTATATAATATATATAATATATTTTCGGTCTGAAGGCCCCGTCGCATATTGCAATCGGCCTAAGTCTAATGCATATGCATACATGGCGTGCTACTACCCCTCGGACCCGATGGCCTTATCAATTGGAATACATATATTTTTGGGTCTGGAGCATTTCATGTATAGCAATCAGTGGGGTCCCAAGGTTTGAACATAAGTTGCGTAGCGATGTGGCAGACCCACCGATCCTATTAAGCATATCATATAATATATCGGGTCCAAACCCAATCGCATATCGAATATCGACAGAACCTCGGGCCTTATACATATTACACAAAGAGATATAGTAGACTACTTTGTATGTTTTCCACGATTCCTGTCATGACAGAATTATCGGGGAGCAATGTTTGTGAAATATTGCCCCTGTTTCCTTCTGAGTCCAAAAGTTGGATAGTCGTATACAGTGAGGAAATGATTTCATGTGCATCAGGTGATAGGATTTGAAGAGACATCATGTCCGAATTATATATCGAAACATGATGGTGCAAATCCTCCCGAGGTCACTCTTCTAACCTCGTGATCTCTCGAATAGCTTCGTCCATCGGTAGGAATTGATTGAGTGGATCACAAGAAAGAGAAATTATGGGAGGGGCAGTCGTACTATTGGCTGTAACCAAAGTGACTAGAGATTTAGATGCAAATTGAATGGCTTGGTAGGCCGATTAAGCTAGTGACAACGACATTTTCTCTTCGTATTTGTTAATGTATGAAGGAGCCGGTAGGATCCATGGATCGGTCTTTTCATGAGGAATAGATGAAAGAATATTGACCATCTGTGAAACCTATGGCAGCAGAAGAGGGAAACAACCCATGAGGGGAGAAGCCTTTAGTAGACCGATACCTACACTGACATAAGAGTCAGTTCCACCTCCTACTAGGGGTATGGAGCCACTTGGTAATGGTGAATAATCAGGGGTGTAGAAAGACAACTGATCTACTGTAACTACCTTTCCATCCAATGGAAATTGGATTATGCGGAAGACAGTAGATACAGTAGCCATCATGGCATATGTCCAACTATGACCCAGCAAGAGATTATAGTTGAGTTTTCTGTCCATGACTTCTATGTCCACCATGATGGTTTTCCCACTCAAAGTGATGGGAAAACTGGCTAGGTATCCTTTTGGGATAAAGGTGTGGTTGTCAAAAGCTTTAAGGGAGTTCGACAGTGGGGATAGGGTTAGGGAACCCAGGGCGAGCCAACATGAAGCTGACATGACGCAGGTTGAAGCACCTTCGTTGATGACAGTTCTGTGTATACCTTTACCTTTCGAAGTGATATGCACCTAAAATGAAATTTGGTGGGAAAGCGGAGGTTTACACTTGTCCATGTCGAAAATAGCAAGCATGGAATCCTCTGGGTCAATACCACTAATAGCCAAAAGAAAAGCTTTCCATTGTGTTGGGCATGTTTGTAATACTTTGAGCATCGACATAGCCGACGGTGCTTGCACCAAATCCTGTATGATGTTGTAGTGTTTGGCAGCACAAGCAGATGTATTGTGCATTGTGCGTCGAAGTGCCCCTTTTGGGGGTTGAATTACAAGGTCCACAACCAACCTTTCGATCTACAGATCATTGGGCGACAGTGGGTTTGGACTGGAGGATGGTTTTGTTGCATGAGCGACAGGAGCTCCATAAGATTTAGCTCTTGTGGTGAGTTCTACCATTTCAAATGTGAAAATGGTAGAAGATCCTTCACCAGCTGAAGGATGTTACAAACCATCACTGCCCCCTGGCGTGGGTTGCTGTTGGTTTGCAATAAGATTTTGCTGCTACTGAGTGGGAAAAGGATTCCTAAGGATAGCGGGAGTCCTACCAGTATCCCTTTTGGCAATGTACTTTGTGCATTCTTGAAGATGCGGACAACGCTAGGTTATGTGGTTTTCAGCATAGAGTTCATAAGGGCATTTGGCAGGTGTATCCTTTTCATCAGCAGTAAGCACAACAGCCTTCTATTTTGGGTTGGGCCGCTTTGTTGACTGCTCCTCAGAAGGACTGGTCTTTTTCTTATTCTTCTTTTTCTTACCACTGGGATTTTGTGTAGACTACACAGAGTTTATCGCAGTGGTAGGAAGAGCAATCAATTTGGTGGTAGTGGAAGAATTGGGGTTGCTAGGGGCATTGGGGATTATTTCGTATAGAGTGCCAGACTGTGAATATATCAAATCTAAGTGTTGGGCACAACGTATGGATTGGGCTTCTGTGACTGCACCACCTAGAGTGACATCTCTAGCGATTTGCGAAATTAACGACCTACAGAACCAGTCCGTTAAGAGAAAGTATGGGAGGGGAGCTTTGACTAACCTCTACCTACATCTCCATTCATGAATATGATCGGATATGTGCACGGTGGTATCCTGACGAAATGAAGTGAGGAGCTCTGTCCCAGTCTCATAACAGATAGGTAGTTGGAAGTGCTTCAAGAATTCCATCGCTGAATTATCGAAGGTATTTACTGACATGTGTGGTAACTCAATATACCACTTTGCTACATTGCTAGTAAGGGTGTGGGGAAAAAGATGTAACTAGAAACTATCATCCACGATGGAGTTAGAAACACTCCAAAGATGGCAGGCGGTGATATGGGTGCTTGGATCCTCCCCTTGCTTGCCATCGAACTTGGGAATGTCCATTGGTATTTTATGCAGGATCGGTGACCATTGTAAGTTGTGATAGATGGGGTCGTTTGTTAGCTTGTATAAGTCAGGAATATCCAACATTGCCAAAAAAGGAAGAGAGTTAGGTGCCCCTGACTTGGACCATGGTGATGATGGATGACCTAAGGAGCTCTATGCTCCTCATATCGTTTGGTTCCCCATATTATACATGGGTTGCGTGGTGTAGCATTTAGGTTGCGATATGGTGTTGTAGAGTGGATTTCCATGAGGATTTTGATACTGGGTATGAAATTATCCCCAGTATAAGCGGTGCCCCCTTGACTCATTCGAGTCTGTAGTAGGGTGCCCCTATAGATTGGTTGGGAACCCCTTGTGGATTTCCGAGTGACACAGAACTAACCATTTGGCTTTGATTGATAGAGGGAACACTCATGTCAATTAGTGATTGTCCATGCATGCCTGAGAACAGAGGGGGAACTGTGACATTCCCTACCAGTATGTGCATATTTGGAACCCCCTTAGATATCTAAATCCAGGGGTTGAAACTGTACATTGGCGACCGACCGTGTTGTTGGTAAATGGGAAACGTGCCCATAGTGCCACATTGAGTGTTATATGGAGCACTGTATGTGGCACTTGTCGAAGGTATGCATTGTGGCACCATAGGAGTGGAACTTGGCATCTACTGGGTTCCACTTATAGAGGGTGTTATGTGAGTTTTCGTACTTGGGACAAACGGGATAGTGGGATTCCACATTACCGCTGTTGTGATGACTATCGACTGGGGAAGTGGTAGAGGACCAACAATGTCTCTAAAATTCCACAACCCGTGAGTCGTCGACTTGATAGATGGGAAAGTTCCACATACTAAATAAGGAAGTACAGGTACCATGAGAACCACAATAGGGTTTGATAGATTTGTGAGTAGAGTATTAAAGTGAGGAATAAATCCTTTCATGAAGAAATCCTATGGAAAACTTGAATCGTCGGTCATCCACACAGATCTCGTGTGAGATTTAGGAGAATGATTCCTCGAAGAGGAGGAATCTGAGTCAGTGGAACTCAGTGGATCTTCCACGATGAGTGGAGGAAGTCCTAATAATCATCTGGAGTGACGATGAGGGCTAGATGTAGCCACGGTGAACATTAAGTTTTATTGTTTAAATTTTAATGTGATATTCTCTAAAGTCTCAAAAATGATAGCACTCAGGTACCTAAAAATAAAAGATACACTAAATATATCAATCAGCAAACAGAGGAAAGTACCTTGTCTGATAAGCATCGATCACTGGAGATGAAACCCAATATCTCAATGAATAACAGAGAAGAATGGCCAAATGTACGATTACAGTTACTCTAGAGCTTCACTCGAACATCAGATTGAGGGGTTAGGTACTCTCGTGAAGACAAGCACAGTTATAGACATATTTGGGCACTACAACCCCAATCATATATGTCAATAAACAAAGGGATATTTAACCCCTAAAAGTGTCATTTCATACCCTAAAGGATCATGGTCAACTGATTTCATCATTTCCCAGAAGTTCCACCTGAAAAACCACCTAGAACTAGCCAAAACTGGACCATACTGACTGCTCCTTGGTCAAGGTGTGATGCATACTGACTCCTACACTATCCAGGTGCGATGCATACCAAAGAAGCCTTATGTGGGGTGTGATGAGCGAGAATGGACAATTTTTTGAAGCAGTTTGCTAAGTGGATGCTCATGGAATCTTCTAGAAACTTCCTCTATGACACTTGCCTCTCTGAATTCACCCAGGGGTGAGTAAGAGATCCAAGAAATCTCAAGTGGAACCAAAAAATATCAGTGGAATGGCACTAATCAAGAACCCAAAGTTGACTCACACCCTTTTCAAACATCTATAAATGGATCCCTCATTTGAGAGATCTGAAGGTTGGAATTTTGTAATTTGCAAAGAAATGTTGTTAGTTTGTCTTTGAGAAGAAGCATTGTATTATTGGGTGATCTTTCTTTTCATGAGGTGAAGAGGGCTTTGATGCTGGGAGGATGATGCTGGATCAGATAGCTGGGTTGTGATCCTCTCTTCTACTATTAATAAAGTTCTTTGAGTTTTCCTCCATATAATCATGTATTTGTGAATCTTTTTATTTGTGAATGCAATTGTATGGTCAATGTATTTCTGATTCTGCATTGTTTATGATATTATAGATTTTGATTCTTTGATGGTGTTTTGTTACTTTAACTCTACAGGTATTCTCTAAAGCGAGACAAGTAGGAGAGGAGTTGCAAGTTCCATCAAGGGAGAGAGAAATCAAGCAAGGAGTCAAGCAAAAGATCTAAGTTGGTCCCTTTGCTTCTCTCTTATCTGTCATACATAAAGGAAATCACAAAGTTCTTTGATTGTTTGTTTCTAAGATAGCTACCCATCTTAGTGGGACTAGCAGATCGAAACGACACTAGTTTTCCTCGAAAAAAATGGCGACTCTACTGGGGAGCGAATAGTTTGTTTGTTTTTTAGTGTTGTTTACTTTATAAACTATAGACGGAGCCTGAAGTTAGCCAGATAGCCTTCGAACTGCTTTTGCTATACAACTGCAAAGTAGATGAATGTTGCTTCAGTTAATCTCTGGTTGGTTTATGAACTAAACATTTGACTTACAAGCATCCTAAATGCCCCCGTGGTAGCTCAATAACCTCTTAAGATCATACCCCTGTACTTTGTTTTTACTGTCTATCATAACTTAGCTTAAATCACTGAACTTAGCTGCAAATTTTGAGCAAAACCCCAACTCAGTTTCGCTCACTGGCCCATTGCACTGTCTGTGGCTGGAAGTCTTTATGCATCGTACCTCCTATGTGTAGCAAGTGAGATGCATCCATGTTTTCCTGAAGCATAGGTGCAATGACCGAGTGATACTATTTCTCTCTCAGAAATTTGGTTTTTTCCTCCTTGTTTTCAGCTCTATTCAGTTGTTTTGCTACTTGTGATCAGTGTCTCATTGTTGAAGCCTCTTTCTTTTACATTGTTCAGCCTCCACTGATAGGGATTTGTAAATGTTTTTATGTATTTGTCCATCATTTACAGTCCTTCTTTGTCAAAAGTAGCTTAAATCAAACTATTGTTTTGATGCAAAATGTGTTGTAACTGTCATTTTGAGTCAAAAAGAAGTGTGTCGTAAAGTCTTCCTCCTCTAGATAGTCGATTGTACCTTTTCCATTGTATTTGATTTGAATTGTTAATATTTGAAGTGTCGAAAGAAGTTTTCTATTCGAAATTGAAAAGTGTCGTTTTAGTCTTCCTTTCATTTTGAAAAGAGATTGTCGAAATGTCGCTTTGAAGAAAATAATTAAGATCTGTACTTATTTTTCCTTTTTGGCATTCTCACATTAAGGAAAAAAAAAACAAATACATGCATTTGCATTTGCATTTATACTGTATGTGGAAAATGATTTAGGAAAAGTGCATTTAGTGTGTGCTCTTTGCTCTTTGTCAAAAGGATCATTGTCTTCTTTCCTTAGTAGCTAGGATTTTCATTACTAAAAAATAAATGACTGTTTTTCATTTTAGATTGCATATTTAGGTATTTTACATCTACATCATGTGGTGAACCTTGAAAGGAAAACTTCTAAGCAAGATAAACTCTAAAATAAATATCAATGAACATAACAATGCTTTGGAACCTAACGCAACGCATCTAGAGGTCTAGGCTAGAGATGTGTTCCGATGTTGTAGAACCTGGTAACTATCATTTTCATCGAAGGTTGGGTGATTCCTCCTCTTTGATATGACAACTGGTAGTACAGACTTGTGCTCTCCATACCGTCGAGTATATATTGGGAGACCAGAATAGGTTGATATCCTTTATCCATAGGAAGCCATGTTTGTCACCCTATTGATTGCAATGCACTGAACACAGCATTCGAGAAGATTTTTTGTCGTACATAAATCCTTGGTAATTTCTCTTTAATTTACCACCAAGGTGTATATTGCAGTTTTGTAATTGGTTTGGTAATCCCTCTGTCTAGATTTCCAGAGTAGTCACTTTTGTTCCTTTTCGACTCCTTAAAAGAAAAGGTCCATCTAAGCACTTGTCACTTCAGGCTCATTGAAAATCAAAGGTGACTAGAGTCATCTTTAGCTTTTTCTCAACTCTTACATATTGAAAAACCAAAGTTGTGTCAAAGAATCATTAAAATTTATTTAATTCAGAATAACATCCCTGTTCCTTCATTAATCTTAGGTTCAGATAATGGAGTCCACCAATCAAGGAATCCCTCTTTGGGGGAATCCTAGTCCTTTCTCTTCTTGGGGAGATATCGGTGCTTTGTATATGGCTACATTATCCCTTCCAGGAATCACAATTGGTATGCCAGTATGGCTATTCTCAATCTCTGTCGTTAAAAATACCGTGATTCCTCAGCAATCGAATAAGTAACCAGATGATACTGAACTTGTCCCTTCACCTTCTACTTCACTTGTTTCTCCCTCCACTTCTTCCTCTTCGCTTGGTGAAAATAGTGGTACTAAAAACCAATTGGCTGAGAAGAAGAAGAAAGGGAAGGAAAAGAAGAAGAAGAAGTCAGTTAAGCAAGGGGGCAACCATGCAACGCCTGGTGAAAATCAGAACACCAAACTTTCTAAATGCAGATCTCCATGCCTAATTTGCAAAGGAGACCACCTACATAGAGAATGTCCATGCATTCGGTGGATCTTGAGAGAATGGTCTCCCCATTCACACCCTCTGGTGTTATCAATATCTGGTGATCAGGTTGACAGCACGCCATCAACTAGTGAAAATGAAGTCAACTTACAGAAAGGAAAGGGGCTTCAGTGAGTACCCTTTTCTCAACTACTTGGAAAGTGCTTGGTTCACCATCTCTTCTGCTTGAGGCAAAAAAATTTTCAAGCTTTAACAAAGGAACCAGTCGACCATTAGGGATCCTTCCGAAGTTGCCCATAACTTTGAAAAGGAAAACCATTCACTTGAACATGATGGTAGTCCAAGGCCCATTAGATTACAATCTGCTCCTTGGGTGTGACTATGTTTATAACATGGAAGCTATTGTTTCTACACTCTTCCGAGTGATGTGTTTCCTGCATGAAGGAAAAATGGTACAGCTTATCGACCAGCTTTCATTTCCCGGTTCAAACAAAGCTACGAGTCAAACATCATCCCTAAATGGTATCTTTGCATCAAGAATGTCTCTTCAACCTTCATTTCATCCACCGAATTACTACGAGTAGTCGGATGAATGTAACGAAGATTGGGGGGCATGCACCCCGGTCTGCCTCGGTAGGCAAACCCAGCTGAAAAGTTAGGTTTCCCAATAGGTTATGTGATTGGAAGTGTTATCTCATAACATTCACTTCTGTCCACTCATTCTCGAGACAAAGCCAAGGAAGTGTTTTGTTTGCTTTGCAGACGAAATGGTCCTGCCTAAACGTAGTGACTTCCATACGGTAACTTGGAAACTCTCGTTTTCTCAATACCTGGGGGCATGCAAACCTTTGTATGAAAGTGAAAATTGACCAATTTCAATTTTTAGCTTTTTAGCCTTTTAGTTTCAAATTCTTAGGTTAGGTGATTGGTCTGACCACCATTCACCTTTGTCTGCAGCGCGCAGATGAAGCAAAGTAAGGGTTGTGTCTAGACAAAAGACAAAACTATCCTACCTAATCTCAGTATTTCCTTAGCTTTTAGTGTAGTTAGCTCTTTAGTTTGGTCGCTTCTAGCCTACATAAAAAGGCAATGAGCAAAGTTTCACATTGTTCAATCTCACTAAAAAAATGAACCTACCAATGAGAGACATCTTTAAACGACTGGAATGAGCAATGTTTCTGCAAGGTTTAAGCTCGTTAAAAAATAAACCCACTAGTGAGCAATGTTTCCGCAAGGTTCAAGCTCGTTAAAAAATAAACCCGCCACTGAGCACATGTTCACGCAAGGTTCAATCTCATTAAAAAATAAACCCACCTTCAGTAAATGACCTCTGTGATTGCATTACTATTAGCCTTTTGAGCCTTGGTTGTGTTCCTACCATCACCTCCATTCTTTTGGCCGATCATATGCTTCCACTTGATTGTTTACCCTTTTGAGGAACAACTGCGACAAGTGATTCTGTTAGCCACCCTCTTCACACTGCCATGTTTTGAGAGGTTCCAAACTTACCTAGAACCAGTCGCTACCCAAAAACATCACTCCTTCCTGAAAGATGAGTCTCTTTTAAGCTCTTTTTAGACTCGTTAAATATGAAAAGATTGCTGAGCCACTGGCCTTTCCAGATCGTTAAAGTCATCCCTCCTCTACATTTTAATCTTTTTGGACTTGAGGGATCATCCCACAAAAATATCGAGTGCTTGTATTTTTTGGCTCACTAAAGCTATCAAAAAGTCATCCCTTTCATATTATTTTATACTTTATCAGACTTAAGGGATCATGCTATGAAAAAGGACTGTTGGAGTTTCCTTTTCATCCTTTTTTCAAACTCTCTATACATGAAAAGGACCAAGTTATCCTTGTCATTAAACTCTTTAAAAGAATAGTGACAAACTTGTCCACCCAGAAAAGAACGAATTTCACTGTCACTAGGCTCGCTAAAACATAGCGACAGGTTTTCCCGAAGGGAAAATTATAGAACAAGCATATGTTATCCTCCTCAAGCTTGACAAAAATAAAGAGGTACTGGTCAGCAATTACTGGGGAAAAAGGGAAGAAAACTTGAAGAACTCCATTGGTAGGAGGTCGCTCTTGAACATGACACTTTCACTCCATCACCATGATTGAGTCAGGTTGGGTTATTACATTCACCAGTCATATCACCATTGGTCTTCCGTACCATCCATATTTTGGGATTAATGCTACCAATCCATCTCAGTGTCATCGGTATGTTCAAGAGAAGTCATTCAGAGAATTCACCACCCAGCTAACGCCTCATCCACTGCAATACCTTCACCCTCCATTTTTCATGACCGCCATTCCTGAACCTTGTATCATAAGATCGTTTTCACCTCCATAAAATCATTTTCTTTGTTTCATGTCGTAGATGTGGGATACATGAAGGCCCTCCTACGATGGTTCCCTCCTTGTCAACATCAACACATTATCCAAGAAGCTGACTTAGAAACAACCCTTTTAGTACTTTGAAGCTTGCATGCCTCAATGGAAAGTTTCTCACTTCCAGTGACAGGTTTACATCAGTGGCCTTTGACTGAAAGATTTTACGTGATGTTCGACATCGGATCATATGTTCACACCACGTGAATTGTACTATGGTACCTTGAGGGTCATTATCATTATCGGTGATTCCTCTCGCACCTGTTAATAGCTCACATCATTGGCTGGTAATCAGGCGATGTCTTTCCATGTTTGACTTCAGAGCATCTTTTCACATGGATCGACTTGTACATCGGGTGAAGATTGAACGAGTTTGAAGACTTGGATCTAGTTTCATCCATCTGTGCTACGATATATTCAAGAATATAAAGACATCAAATGTACATTGAAGCTGCACATATGATCATCCAAGCTAAGGGATGATGATTCTACATACAAAGAGCAGTTCCTTCAAAAGAAGAAGCTTGACCGCTTGAAGGAAGATCTATCATCATGAGCAACTACGAAAGCGATGCATCCATCTGGCCACCAATTTTTGATGGGAGCAACTTTGTCTATTGGAAGTTAAGAACCACAGCCTATCTTCAATCTCTTGTCACAGAAGTTTGGGATATTGTGGAAACAGGATATACATTTCCATCAACAACTCCTACAGATACGGCTGGTAAGAAGTAGTATGAAACAAATGCAAAGGCTGTCAATACTCTATTAGGTAGTATATCTCAATCAAAATTCGTCAAGGTTATGCAGTTCAAAACTGCAAAAGAAATATGGGACAATATCGTTCTAAGCTATGAAGGAGATGAGCAGGTAAAACGAGCAAAACTAAAAACTCTTATAATTCAATATGAAAGTCTCAGAATGCACAATGATGAAAGTGTGGCTAACTATTTCCTACGTATAGATGAGATTGTAAATTGTATGAAAAACTTGGGTGAATAAATAAAATAAGTTGTTTTGGTTGAAAAGGTTCTAAGATCTTTGTCTTCTAATTTTGATTCAAAAGTTTCTTCCATAGAAGAAAAACAAAATCTACACAGTCTTACCATCTCCTAGCTGCACAGAATTCTAACTACTTACAAAATGAGAAAATGGGGACCATCAGATAGGAGAGAAACCACGTTCAAAGCCTCAAGAAAAGGAGATTACAATGAGTCAATATGTATGTCTAAAGAAGAAGAAGAATCAAACTTTGTCAAGAACCTTCAATGGGGAACTGGAAGATTCAGAGGTAAGTTGCATTTCAAATGCTTTGCTTGTGGAAGAGTCGATCACTATGCTACAAAGTGTCCTCATAAGGATAAAGGTAAGGAACTAGTTAGATGGAACAGAAAACAAAATGTAAGTAAGAAGAGATATTATACTCATGAAGATAGTGATGGAATTTCAAATAGTGATGAAGATGAACAAGGCAATGATGATAGACTTTTGATGGCTTTTGAAGATGATGACTTCTTGGATGCTATAAATGAAGATTGTCTTTATGAATAAATTTCTAAACATAAAATCTGTTTAGAGGAAAAGAATATGATCATAGATACTCTGACATTCCAACTTGATGAAAGAGATAAACACAATGAAGAGTTAGAATGTGAAATTATGGGACTTAGGAAAGAAATTGAGAAAACAAAGGCCCTTAATCTTAGATTTGCTAAAGGATCTGAAACTTTAGATGAGATTATCAAAGTGCAGCGTTCTCCTCAAATCAAGATAGGTCTCGGATATTCGGAAGAAGCGTCTCAAGCACAAAAGCAAGAACAAAAGCCATCCACTTCCAAAAGTTATCTTGATGCAGCAAGGAGAAGTGAATAGGTTGACAATCGACAGCAAAGGCATAATGCAGATTACCAGGTAAATTAGGGACCATTTACTTCAATAATGAGCAAAGATTACCAAGTAAATCAGGGGAAATCTACTTCAAGGATGAATAGAAGCGTCAATCGACCACAGGTAAATCATTCTGGCTCAAGCATGGATGTCAATGGAAATTACAGCCATTTGGTTGGTAGGTTTGATAATCACAGGAATTTCTTCAATGGCCAATGTTTCTCTTGTCATAAATTTGGTCATAAAGCTGCTCAATGTGTTGCCTACGAGACCATCATGACTAGGGAAGCTCAAAAACAAAGAAGTATGACTGGGATCATGAAAAGGGTCTGATATGAGTCAGCCCATTATTTGCTCTGATACCAATTGTTGGAAATAATACTGAGAGGGGGGGGGGGTGAATCAGTATTATCAAGTCAATTATTTTTCAATTCATATACAGATTTGTATACACTACTTTAGTTAGATAAACCAGCGTATATACGCAACTTCGGTTAAATAAAACAGCGTATAACTCACAGAGTTGTAATTTAATTATTCTTCAGATGTTAATCTTAAATCTATGTGTCAAAACCATATATCAATCAAGAACAGAAAAATAGTGTAGACAGTCACACACAAGAACACAAGATATAAGGTGGAAACCCAATATGGGTGAAAACCACCTGCTACAATTTGTCTCTATCTTCTTTCAATTAGAAACTTTTTTTTACAATGATTCTGTACTAGTGCAATCTTATATCAACACGCAGGATACTACCTGCAGAAGGCTTCAACCTTCTCTCGTTCTCCAGCTTCACCTGGAAGGGAGCTACAACCCCCTTAGCTCTTGTACTAGCTGAGGTACTAGTACACATGCTAATACCTACAGAAGGCAACAACCTTCTCCTTTCTTCCAGGGACCATGTTTCATGAATTTTCAGACTGGATCCATTGATATCATCATTCATACATCAAGTATATCTTCAACAGTCAATCTCCTTTGTGCAACCCAATATAGAATCAACCAAACACTTCTCATACTGCTGTAACCAGAAAAATAGTAACAGTAACCAGACACCAATTCTGAACCCAGAACACTGCAGCAATAAACAGAAGCAGCTAAAGCAACTTTCATGAAACGTATGTTACTTCACTATGCAGAAACCTGCGTACATACGTAGCTGTATCAATTCCAACTAGCGTATAAGTCGTCTTGCTTCGCTGAACCTATGTGTATACACACCTCTGATGTGCGAAACCTGTGTACAAATCTATACATGACAATTTTTCTCTTTCCTAGTTTCAGACATCAAATATACCCAGTTTATCAGATTTAGACATCAAATCATGCGCCAAATATAACAGGTCAAAAGCCATACAATGATACTACCATTTAAGCCTTAAGGTCTTGATTCATCAATAGAACTTATCCATATTTTAGCACTCTGGTTCCTTCTTGGATCAGATTCAGCATTGCACCATAATCAATCACAGTGTTCCCGATCTCGCTCTTCTTCAGATATTCAATACTTGAATCGATACCTTTGCCAAATGATCTCCTTCTCTTTTTATAGTCTTAGGCCTTTCTTAACCATGGTCCAAAACCATTGAAAACCAATACTAGGGACCCAATACTAGGCTTCAATACTTTGTATGCAATACCAAGGACCAAAACCATAGGTTCAAATATGTTAGACTAAATACCATGGACCAAACATAAACTTTCCCACACATATGCGCTTTTTTCTGCATGAATGTGCATGTATACATATACGTACTTTTTTATCGGTGATCCCACGTATATACGCAACTTTGCTAAGAGGAACCTACGTATACCTCATTTTATTTTATTCTGATAGCCTGAACTATTTATTTGACATTTGAGTGAGTTGCCATCAAGGACAACACCTGTACCATAGTGCCAAACCTGTGTCATAATGCCAACACAGTCTGCGACAGCAGACAATTATCTGTCCTATGTACATTGTTATAGACATTTTTGGGCACTGCAACCCCAATCATAAATGTCCATAAACTGAGGACTCCTAAGTCCCTAAAAGTGTTTCTTCACTACCTAAAGGAACAAGGTCAATTGATTACATCATCTCCCGGAAGTTCTCCACTAAAAACTACTCAGAAATGGTCAAAACTGGACCATACTGAATACCTAGTGCAGAGGGTGCGATGCATATCACTTTCCCAGTGTAAAGGGTGCGATGCATACTAGATGGCCCCTCTGTAGGGTGCGGTGGGTGAGAATGGACAAATGGAAGAGACAATTTGCGAGGTGGAAGATCATAGAATCTTCCAGAAACTTCCCCTCTGACACTTACCTCTCTGTTTTCGACTAGGGATGAGTAAGAGATCGTCAGTCTCCAAGTGGAATCAAGAACTATCAGAGAGAGGACACTAATCAAAACCCCAGAAGATGACTCACCCCCCTACAATCATCTACATATGGATCCCTCATCACAGAGATCCAGAGGCTGGAATCTTGTATCTTGTAGAGAAGTGTTGTTGGTTTTCTGGTGAAACTTCATAGCGTTGGGTGATCTAAGATTTACTTGAGGTGAAGAAGGGATTTCTTGCTAGAGGATGATGCCGGGTCACAACTATTGGTTGTAATCCTCTTGTTATTCTTGATATTAATAAAGCTATTCAAGGTTTCCTCCATATTCTTGTATGTTTGATTGTATATGAATTTGTATGGTTAATACATATCTGGTCCTATGTTATTTATGAATATAGATCTTTGTTCTTCGATAGTAGTATGCTGCTTTGATTCCACAGGTGCTCTTTGAAGCTGGGCAGTCAAAGACGAAGTGGCAAAGATCTATCAGGAAGGAGAGGAATCAAGTAAGGAACCAAGCGCAAGACTAAGGTTGGTGTCCTTGTTCCACTCTTATCTATTTTCATAAAGGAAAATGAAAGTAGTATTTACTTGATTGTTTCTAATATAGCTACCAGTCTTAGTGGGAATAGCAGCACCAAGTGGACACTATTCCCGTAACAAAATGGCGACTCCACTGGGGAGTGAATAGATTGTTTGTTAGTCTATCTTTGTTTGTTTTATAAACTTACAGACAAAGCCTGAAGTCAAGCCAGCTAGCCTTCGAACTGCATTTGTTATACAAATGCAAAGTAGATCAATGTTGCTTCAGTCTATCTCCAGGTTTTGTTTATAAATTGAACAATTGATCTACAAACCGTTCTAATTGCCTAATGGTGGCCTAGTACTCCTTAGATCAAACCCCTGTGATTTACATTAGAAAATCACTTACTCGGCCTAAATCCCTGAACTGAACTGTAAATTGTGAGCAAAGACTGGTTAAAAGTCTCGCACTGGTACCATCACACCCTCCCTTCAAGGCAGTCTATATGCATCACACTTCCCATGTGCAATAGGTGCGCTGCATACTGGATTCCCTGTGTGACAGGTGCGATGGTTAGGGAAGGTTAACTTTACCTTCAGACTTTGGTTTTTTCTTCACTATTTTCAGTTCTATTCAGGAGTTTTGCTATCTGTGGTCAATTTATCTATGTGAAAACCACTTCTCTTCCATCATTCCGCCTCTATTGTGCAAATAACTGTAAGTGTTTTTATGTATTGTACGTCATTTTGAGTTCTCTTTTGCAAAGAAGTAGCATAGTCGAACTGTCATTTCTTAATCTGAAAGTGTCGTAAGTGTCATTTTCAGTTATAAAAGAGAATCCCATTGTTCTTGATAATCGATTGTACTATTACTCTTGTATATGATTTGAATTAGTAGTTTTTAAAGTGTCGAAAAACAATTTTCATTTCGAAATCGCAAAGTGTCACCCTTATCTTCACTTCATTTTGAAAAGAAATTTGTTAAGTATTGTCACTTTGAAAATAATTCAGATTTGCACTTAGCTTTCTTATCATCATTTATACATTAAGAAGGCTGAAAAAAAATACATGCATGTGCATTTGCATTTAGACTGCTTGGTTTGATTTAGGACAGTGCATTTAGTGTGTGATCTGTGATCTTTGTTGAAAGACTAGCAATTTCTTTCCTTAGTAGCTAGGATTTTCATTGCCAAAAGAAGATTAAACACTTGTTTATCATCTTAGACTGCATTTTAGGAATTATATACACATCACGCGGTGAACCTGAAAGGCAAATTTTTAAACAAGAGCAACTATAAAATAAATTTAATGAATCTAAAAACGCTTTGGAACCTAACCACAACATCTAGAAGTCTAGGCTAGAGACGTATTCCGGCGTCGTAAAACCTGGTAACTGTTGTTTTCATTGTTGGTTGGGTGATTCCTCCACTCTGAGACGACAAGTGCCAGTACGGACTTGAGCTCCCACGTACCATCGAGTATATATTGGGAGACCACAATAGGCTATATCCTTCATCCTTAGGAAGCCGTGTCTGCCGCCCTACTGATCAATGCACTAAACACAACATTCGGGAAGATTGACTGCCGTACCGTAAAAAATATTCTACAATTTTGCAATTGGTTTCGTAATCCCCTCTGCCTAGATTTCCAGAGAAGTCTCTTTCATTCCTTTTCAAAATACTTAAAAGAAAAGGTCCATCTGAGCACTTGTCACTTCAGGCACATTAAAAATCAAAGGCGACTAGAGTCATATTTTGCTTTTTCTCGACTCTTCAAAATTGAAAAAACAAGTTGTGTCAAAGCATCTAAAATTTATTTTAATCGGAATAACACCACAAGTTCCCTCATTGGTATTTAGGTTGAGAAAAATGGAGTCTACCAACCAAGGATTTCCCCTTGGAGGAAATCCTAGTCCTTTCTCCTCTTGAGATGTTGGTGCACCCCATATGGCCACATTGTCACTTCCAGGGTTGACGATTGGTTTTCCGTATGGCTCTTCTCTACCTCTGTCATTCAAAATACCGTAATTCCTAAACAGTCAAGTCAGCAACTAGATGACACTAAAGTTACCCCCCAACCTTCTACTTCATCTATTTCTCCCTCTCCTCCCTCTTCGCTTGATAAAGCTGGTAAAGCTAAAGATCAAGTAACTGAGAAGAAGAAGAAGCAGAAAGAGAAAAAAGAAAAGAAGAAGAAAGAACCAAAAGAAAAAGGGGGCAACCAGGCATCATCTAGCGAAAATCCTCACACCGCACCGTCTAAACCTAAATCTCCATGTGTCATTTGCAAAGGAGACCACTATCATCGAGATTGTCATTGCATCCCTCGGATCTTAAGGGACTAGTCTCCTCATTTGCACAATCCGGTGTCATCAACCTCTGATGATCATGTTGAAAGAACACCATCAACCAGTGAAAGTGAAGTATCTGGACAGAAAAGGAATCAAAAATTTCCTTGTAAATTGTGTGAAGGCGATCACGCCATCCACATTGTCCCTTCCTAGACGAAACTAAAAGAGTTTTGGATGACCGTCCTGCTTCACCGCTACAGCTCCCTCCTGGACATAAGAAACTCTTGCCAAGTCCACCACTAGCTGAAAATCAGCTGGCACACCATTGTGGTCAGCCGAAACATCTATCATTGAAAATGAACCCTCTGAATCCATACCAGACGAAAGTCAAAAGGTCAAGGCAGCAGTTGACCTGTCTTGCCTTCAGAAGGTTCATCTTCGAATGATACCGTCACTGAAGAGAAAGAGAACAACACCATTCAAATTCTTTTCGTAAACACAAACTCTAATGAACTTGGGGGTAGTCTACCCATTCCTTTACTGTAGGAAGGAAGTTCATCGGAGTCATATCCGGTTGCCTATTCCGTCCCACCTCCAAGCAACCTAGTCATTTCCTTCGATTGGAATCTACTAGGCAGAGCCCGTGTACTAGCTAGTGTACCATTCAGAATCATTGTACAAGCTTACAAAATGGTCATGGCTGGTACCATCATAGATGAAGGGGCTTCTGTGATTATCCTTTCCTCAAATTCTTGGAAAGTGCTTGGTTCGCTATCGCTTTTGCCTGAAATGAGAAATCTGACAGGCTTTGACAAAGGAACCAGTCGATTGTTAGGGATCCTTCCCAATGTGCCCATTACTTTGAGAAGGAAAACCATTCACATGAACATGATGGTAGTCCAAGGACCCTGGATTATAATCTACTCCTTGGACGA
The DNA here is from genome assembly GCA_000404065.3 of Pinus taeda. Classification (NCBI taxonomy): domain Eukaryota; kingdom Viridiplantae; phylum Streptophyta; class Pinopsida; order Pinales; family Pinaceae; genus Pinus; species Pinus taeda. The sequence continues at coordinate 147,311 of APFE031021804.1, forward strand.
GACTATATTTATTGCATGGGAGCCGTCGTCTCCTCACTCTTTAGAGTAATGTGTTTTCCACACGAAGGCAGAATGGTCAAGCTCGTATACCAAATGTCATTCCCCGGTTCACACATAGCAAATAGTCAAATGCCATCCCTAAATGGTATTTTCATGCAAGGAATGTCTCATCGATCTCCAATCCGTCCACCTGATGAGCGCGAGTGATTCAGGAGGATATGACTGAAACCCAGGGGGCATGCACCTTGGTTTGTTTCGTTAGGAAAAACTTGGGTATAGAGTAGGTTTCCGCGGAGGATATATGACTAGTCTGACACACCCGTCCTCACAGGAAAATGGGATTAGGATGGAATAAGATACCTTCATTAAAGTTATGTGAGTGAAGGCATCTTCGCCACTCACCTTTGTCTATTTCAGTAGACATTGCCAAGGAAGCATTTTATCTGCTACGCGGATAGAACTTTCGTGGTAACCTGGGAATTTTTCGCTATACCTAGAGGCATGCAAACCTTTCCGCATGCAAGCGAAGAGTGACAATTTATTTTTTAAATTTGTAGGACCTCTAACCCTTTAAACCCGTAAAGTTGGTCGTTTCCTAGCTTGCATAAAGAAAGGATCCAGGGCAAATCTTACAAAAGGTGTAAGCCCCATAAAAATGGCATCTTGAATGAGACATCCTTATTATATGACTGGCGAGCAGTGTTACCGCAGGGTTCAAGCTCATTTAAAATAAACCCGCCACGAGCAGTTTTAACGCAGAATTCAAGCTCGTTAAAAAATAAACATAAGCAAATGAGAAAATGTTTCCCCCAGAGTTCAAGCTCATTAAAAAATGAACTAGTAAATAACCATTGTGAATGCCTTATCGTCAACTTTTGAGCCTTGGTCGTGTTCTCATCATCACCTCCACTCTGTTTTAGCCGATCATTCACCTCCATTTGATTGTTTACCCTTTCGAGGAACATCTACGAAGAGTGATTCTATTAGCCATCCTTGTGACACTGCCGTGATTAGAAAATTCCAAACCTTACCTGGAATCAACTGCTACTCGAAATCATCACTCATTCCTCGAAAACGAGTCTCCTTTAAGCTCTTTTCAACTGACTCATAAAATATGAAAAGATTTCCGAGAAATTAGCCTCTCTGGCTCGTTAAAGTCATCGGAAGTGCTATCCCTCCTCTAGATTTTAATCTTTTTGGACCTGAGGGATTATTACACAAAAATATCGAGTGCTTGTCTTGTTCAGCTCGTTAAAACTATCGAAAATTCATCCCTTTCGTATTATTTTATGCTTTTTTGGACTTAAGGGATTATATGACGAAAAAGAATCTTTAGATTTTCCTTTCCGTCCCTTTCAGACTCTCTAAAATTGAAAAGGACCGAGTTATCTTTATCGTTAAACTCGTTAAAACCTAATAGCGACAAACTTGTCCAAATGGATGAGAACGAGTTTCACTGTCGCTAGGCTCGCTAAAATATAGCGATAGGTTCACCCGAAGGGATTATAGAACAAGCGTATGTTATCCTCCTCAAGCTTGACAAAAATAAAGAGGTACTGGTCAGCAATGACTGGGGAAAATTGGGAAGAAAACTTGAAAAATCTTTATTGGTAGCAAGTCTCTCTCGAACATGACACTTTCCTTCCGCATCCAAGTCGGGTTGGGTTGTTCCATTCACTGGTCATCACCATTGGTCCATCACACCATCCATATTTAAGGTTAACGCTACCAATCCATCGTCAGTGTCGCTGATATGTTCAAGAGAAGTCATTCAGACAATTCACCTATCTCTCACCCATTGCAATACATTCACGCTCCATTCTTTCATGACCGCCACCCTAAACATTATATCATCAGATCGTTTTCACCTCCAAAATCATTTGCTTCATTCTATGTCGTAGATGCGGGATTCATTAAGGCCCTCCTACGATGGGTCACTTCTTGTCGACATCAGCTCATTATCCAAGAAGTCGACCTAGGAACAACCCTTTCAGTACTTTGAAGCTTGCATGCCTCAATGGCAAGTTTCTCACTTTCGGTGACAGGTTTACATTAATGGCCTTTGACCGAGATATTTTGCGTGGTGTTCGACGCCAAGTCCTTTTTCACACCACACAAATTGTACTGTAGTACCTTGAGGGTCATTGTCATTATTGGTGATTCCTCTCATGCCTGTTAACATCTTACATCATTGGCTGGTAATCAGGCGATGTCTTTCCATGTTCGACTCCAAAACATTTTTCACATGGATCGACTTGTACTCTGAGTGAAGATTGGCCGAGTTTGAAGACCCCAGATCTAGTTTCATCCGTCCAGGCTGTGATATATTTAGGAATATAAAAACATCTAGTGTACATCATTGTCGAACAAATGATCATCCAAATCAAAGGATGATGTGTCCATATCATCACTCTGTCACACAAACGATTGTCTGTCCTATGTACATGAAAATGAGTTGATAAAGCTGAGCATGGGAATGCCCGCCTCAGCTAGATCATGAAAAAATGTTGTCATATAATATATTGTATTGTATCTTATTACAGGTCACCTCCCAGCTCAGAAAAACTTCAGATCCTCATAGTAAAGCATTTCACCCGACATCAATTTAAAATGATTAACGACCTCATGCTTTAGGGGGCAACTGTTATAGACATTTTTGGGCACTTCAACCCCAATCACAAATGTCCATAAACTGAGGGCTCTTAAGTCCCTAAAAGGGTTGCTTCACTACCTAAAGGAACAAG
>APFE031021809.1:0-46204 GCA_000404065.3 Pinus taeda
ATAAAGAAACACGTCTTGTTCCAGAAACGCTCTTTTCTTTGTGTTAATGATATTTATATGTGAAGTTCATACTTAAATAGATGCTTATAAGTTTGTAACTAACTCATCTTTTCATATAACATAAAGATCATTTTTATGTAAAATCTTGTCCATATACTGTTGTAGTTTGTGGAATTGTGGTTTTTACAGGACCAAGGAGCGAAAGGGACGTGAAGAAGGGTTTGCACCCTTGAGTAACTACCCAAACGTAGGACCTCGGGTATGCTCCTCTCACCCTAGAAGTAGTTATTTATAGCATAAACGGTTGGTTGTGTGTGTGTTTCTTAACTTAGATAATCTTCTGTCTGCTAAGGTTTCACCCAAGAACCTTAGGGGAGAATTTCCCGCAACAACCCTATAACACCTTCCTCCCACAATTACCTAATTTCATCAGTCCACCGGGTTAAATATGTGATGAAGAGTTACTATGATATGACTAAACCTCCTTGATCACCTTAAGGAAGTGGAATTGATAAAACTAAAACCTTATTGACTTCCCTCAGGTGCTACATCATCCCCAGGAGCTAAACCATCCTTCCAAGTAGCCAAACTTTGAGTTAAACTTCTTTTCACTAAACTAAAATCCTAGTTGCATGCACTAGCCTACATCCATGTGACTGTAGGCCTCTAATCGCATGCATAATGCTACAAGGGTGCATGTTGTCTTATGGGGGCCTGACCCATTTCTAGAGTTAATCAGCCAAACAAATCCCTACACTACTGGCCCTTTCGACATCAACTTGCAGAGCATGGACTTAAGTATCACATGAAGTAGTATGAGGGGATGTTGGAACCAAGTTTCCGCACCCTTGAGATGGATGTGATGTCAGTTTATTCCAACTAGACCTACCTTCACATAGGTCACTTTGCCCCCTATTCTAACCTTTAGTACCTTCACGATCTATTACCATTGGCTTTCATGCAACCCTAACCAGGGGTTGAGATGCTTTCATGCTGCTAGGGAAGTGAACTGTGATGTTTACCAAACTACACCCACTATCTTACTTATCTTATTAACAGATCTTAATTATCCTTGCATAAACATATATTCTAATGTGTGTTCACTTAACCAATACAATTTTACACATTTGCACATCATATAAGCATTAGAAGTGAAATTCATACCCAATATAGCAAATGCATAAAATAGGAAATAAAGACAAAATTGATAGAAACTTCTCTTTATTAATACTTCCAGATGATTACATACTCGACTCGCCCTACGCACTCAACTGCAAGGGTCCATGCACTCAGCTATGAACTACTAGGCCTCTGCGCACTCAGCTGCAAAGCCTCTTCCTATGCTATGACCCAAAACTAAACTTTACACTTCAAAGCTATGTCCCAGATATCTTCATTATTCCATCTATTTCTTATTCCCTTTTTTCAAATTACTTAGAGCTTCGATCTATTTATACAATCCCATGGTTCATGGACCATGGATAGATCTTCTACAACCAACATTACATTATCAAAATAAGGGTGGACAACCCTATGAATTGTTTAACAACTACACGCTCCGCGCCTACAAAATGCGGATTCTTTACATTGGAATTACAAAATCGGACCAAAATTTGGGCTCTAAGCCCCACAATTTCCCTTGGAGGATCCTACGCCCAACTTGCCCCCAACACAAACATCATGACTCACTCTTGAGTCACTCTGCAGGTGTGTAGATCTTAGTATGAAGACCTCCCAACTCTGATTAGATCACTGTAAGTTCGACAGTGCACTGAGCGGCTACCTACTAAACTTCCTCTACGCATCATTAGTGACCATTGTTTCTAAACTGATGCCTTGAATCCTCTCATGAGTTTCTTGTATTTGCACGAGCTTTAATTCAATGGAGGCTGTAATTGTATACGCCTCATCGATCCATGGTTGTAGGCGTGCTTTCAAAACTTCCTCTTTATGCCGAGCGGTATCCACCTGCTCCTTGAGCACCTTTGCCTGCTACATCCTTACAAGCCTCTGTGTAAGGGAAGCTATTTGCATGGTCCCTTTTATGTCATCATATATTTTTTGCATCTTGCACGCCTCTGTCTCTAGGTGCTCTATGTTCAGGTCCTCCTGTAGGGTGGTTAGGTGTTAAATTTGGAAACTAGGGCCAAAATCCATATGGGTCAGATTATTTATGGTAGCTGATATTTTTATTGGATCCCTCTCATCGAGAGGTGTAGGATTGCTCCAAATATTATCCGATTCCGATAAGTATTTATGGAGATATGAATTTATTTCAATTATATAATTATTATCAAGCCAACCAGCTCTTATGTAGGCTCTAGAAACCCAATCGTCATGTCTATTAATCATATACATTTTTGGTATAAATATATTAGGATTTGATGTCATTTGGATACACAATTATTGAGTGATCTCATCCTCTCCATGTCTTGGGTTTTTGGAGAAGGAGTGAGGCACCAATAAAAACACACATTGGCCCTAAGATGATGACCTACCAATGTAGTCATGAAAACTTATCACACAGATCATGGAGACACATAAAATGTAGCTAATTGAGGAAGTCTCAATGCTATCTAGACAAGGAGCTTCTATACACAAAGTTCAAGCCCTAAAGTTATTATTCTATTCGCAATTATGAAACCGTAGCAAGGTAAGGATCACAACGTATTGAAGGCAGTCAAGGTAGCATATAAGTATTGAATGCAGTCAAGGCAGCACATAAGTAAAATTAACATAGTCAATCAACAACCCTCATCTACGCAAGTCAAGGAGGCTTCCTGAATGCATCTACAACACAATCCTGTTCACGCAAAGGAGATAGGGAGCCATCCTAAAACGCATTGTGAAACTTGTTACACACAGTCATAAAGAAGCTCATATATGCTCAAGATGGAGGCCCGAACATTGTTTTCATCCTAATGTTGTCAAACCCTAGCCGTAGTCATAAGGAACAATTGAATAGCGTAGGCTTGTTCATGGTGAGATCTATACGCTGTGCATGGAATCATATGTAAGTCAAACACAGATTAATATGCCACGCAGTTCATATGTATACCAATGCAATATAAATAATAACATAGTCATCGTAATATATATTGGAACATAGGTTAATATGCCATGTAGTTCATATGTATGTCAATGCAATATAAATGGAAACATAGTCATCATAATATATATTGGAACGCAGGTTAATATGCCACACAGTTCATATGTAAGTCAACGCAACATATAAATGGGAACACAGTCACATATATGTATGGAATGCAGTCACATGATGGGTCGTAGTCATATGTATACACTGTGTATGGAATATAGTCATATAGACAATCATATCCCTGAGCAAACCCTATAAAATAATGGGACTGCGTGGAGTATTGCGTGGAACTATAGCCTAGTTGCTTTACTAGGCTGCAAGCCATAGCAAGCAGCTAAGGTTGATATGTATATAATGAAGCAACTTAAAGGTATTATGAGTAGCATGATGGGTAGCATTATCAGTAGCATAATGATAATACACATTTGTAAGGACATGAGAATGATGATGATGCATATTAGTATGGGTAGCATTATAAGATCATGAACATGAAGGGAAACATGTACATCATGGGCAGCATGATGTATGGGCAGCGTGATGTATGAAGATCATGAGCAACATGATGATGCAAGATGCAACATGATGGTGCTACACGGTAGAGTGCAACAAATGGATGAGATGCAGCACAATGATAGGTGAAGGAGTCACCTTGGAGAATCAGTTGAAGTAGAATGTCTTCAACTGATCTCATCATCATAGGAGATGATCTATGCTCAGATCTAGATAAGTCAAACTGTTGACTTCTGTTGTAAATGTACTATCTCTCTCTCTCTCTTTCTCTGCTGAACTCTGAAGAACATAAAAGAAGCATTGATCAAGGGTTTCCCCACACATTGTGGGGTTTGTCCCTAGCTAGCACCACATCTTGTGTCCTCTTGTCTTGGCTTGTCTTTTGTGATTTATTTTTATGTTCTATCTGTAGTTTATATTAATGCTGATGTGATTGCTAACTATGAAAATTTAAATAAATTGATCTAGCATAGAACATAACTAAATTAACATGGTATCAGAGTTGAGGCGAAGACAATGCCCAAGAAAGAGTGAAAGTGCAATCACCAAAGACAGTTGGGACAAGATAGAAGGATCAATGGGTTCCTCATAATTCACATAGGGTGAAATCAGAGAAAAACATATTATCAGAATGGCACAATGGAAATTCTAATGGCCTACCTAAAGATCACTTCATTGAGAAGTTCAGATCTAAGGGTGGAAGGAAAGGCAGATGTCTTGGTTATAAGTTCGGCCCTTATGCGAAGGAATGTCCAAATGGCAGAGATGTAGGTCATGAAGGACATGAAAAACACTTCAAGGAAGCAACCTGTCATGACCCTACACCTGGGGTAGTCTTTCAACCGCTTATAGCGAGGTGCGGCACTACCAACCGTTTTCTTTTCACCAATACTTATGATTGTAGACTACGCCTAACCACTTATCCTACTTAGTTTGTGTTTCGCAACCAAGTAATTATTAATGTTCCTTTATACCAATGAATACCCATACAAATTCATTATCAACAACAATTAACACATATAGAATCGCACAATAGTATAAAGGGAGGGGAAACTCCCTACAATATGAGTCTGGCCAAATCAATATATATAATCCTCTTTAACAAGTACAAGTTAAATCTTGGGAAACCCCAAATTTACACTTAGCTAATTTTCAAACTTCAGAAAACTCGATTTCCCAGCTCGTCGACGCCTCCACACAGTCGCCGCACGACTCACCAACCCTTCATTCACCTCGTCGCACGATCGTGTTGTTTGACCAACTTGGGCGCGCCTCGTCGTAACAAAAGTCGCCACACGCAGGAACCTCCGCATGAGTCACACCTTCGTTCACAATCTCAACACTTCACCATTTCCACCATTTCATTGTGCATGGCGCGCCCTACCCAGGTCACTCGTCCGCAAGATTATTTGTTTCGGCGTGCATGGCGCGCCCTCACCCAGCCGCCCATCCACACGTCCACCCATTCAACCAACTTGTTCACCCATTCAACTTCACCCGAGTCGCAACACGACTTCACCCGGGTCACCACATGACTTCACCCATTTTTCCCGAACAACCTCACCTGGGTCGCCACACGACTTCACCCAGGTCGCCCGAATGACCTCACCTGGCTCGCCCAAACGACTTCACCCGGGTCACCCGACGACCTCACCCGGCACCTGGTTCGCCCGAATGACCTTGCCCGAGTTTCCTGCCCGATGACCTTGTTCAAGTTCTGCCTGAACGACTTTTCTGAATGACTTTCCCGAACGACTTCTTGAATGACTTTCTCGAATGACTTCTCAAATGAGTTTCTCGAACGACTTCTTGAACGACTTTCTCAAACGACTTTCTCGAACGACTTTCTCGAACGATTTTCTCGAACGAATTCTCGAACGACTTTCTTGAACGAGTTTTACACCCAAGTTTCGCCCGTCGTGCGGACTCATCCACACACTGCAAAACTCCTTGTTTGAACTCGTGTTGATCAAATGATGGTCGTTTGCCTCCAAACGCCCTCCAATATATACAGGCAAGTGACGGGTTGTGTCACCTGACCGACCCACAGGAAATGCCCAGTCGACTCATTCATAATGTGAACTCTTGCCTATAAGGTAGGTTGGCCCGCCTAACGCATGGGACCGCCCCCTCATCGCTCACCCAATGCCTTATAAACTCATCCAAGATTCGTTTTGTTTCATATTTTGCACATCCTTCGTACGGTGGAGTCACCCTTCCCATCACACAAACTGTAGGTCCTAACATCCTCCCCCACTGGAAGTCATTGTTGTCCTCGACAATATCTCATCTCGGCAACCATCTATCACCAAGATCACCATACCAAGGTATAGACCCCATCGGTATGTCATACACTAGAAATCATCTCAATCCATGACCATCGACCATCTCGTCACAATCTCCACATGCTGCTCCCTATCGTGGAAGGCTGGCCCCTCCATCTCAAGCTACATGCTCCCTGCAACATCTCATGTCAACCTCATCATGCATCATCCTTGTGTGAACTACTTCCATGATACATCAACACAATGCTAACACATCTCTGTACATGATCCCCATGTTTAAACTAGTCGGGTGATTAGTGAAACTATCACGCTTAAACCATGAGAATGCACATCCTCATGCCACCATCAGTCGTTTCTCAGAACATCCCGTCACATCCTCAACTCGATCAAGAATCCATCTCCATACAAGTGTAAGCCATGCTCAGGTCCATGAAGTAGCCCTCATCTCATCTGCAACATGTTGTCCATGATGTTTGGTACTAATGTGCTACATAAAATCAGCCACACCTACCCCAACATCATCATCCTTATGTGTATCTTCTCAATATGAAGAGACCATCTCATCAAACTCCAACTCTTGATGTGCCACATCTAGGTCCATGAAGCAAACTCCATCCTGTCTGCAATGTGCCATCCCTCAAGTCTGTTATAGAAACAAGTATACACCTATCTCATCTATCCATGTGCTGCCCATGATCATAGATCAATCAGCTCCCATGTGTCGAAAGTGGTTAAGTCTCGGCTCAACCCATGCCCAAGTGTTTCCACCAAGGCATCAACATTGTCCTAACTCCATCACTCCAAAGTGTCTCATATCGATCCTCCACATCAAGTCACTCTTTCAAGCCATTCCCATACATGTACTTGAAAGTATGCACCCCATCCTGCATCAAAGTCTCTGATCTTAGCTCCTCAATGCATCAGATCCTCCAAGTCCACCATATATGAAGTCCCCAAAAGTCACAACCTCATGTCATCATGAGCTCCATGAGTCATCTCCAACCAACATCTCAGCAAGCATATAAGTCTCGACCCAAAGGTCCCTGCAATATGCCTCAGCTCTCCACGTAGTAGGAATGCTCCATAGTCTGCTCACAACTCCATCCAAGTCCATGGCCTTTTTGTACAAAATTGCACAACCTCTCCATCGGCTCATAAGTAAAACATCTCCATGTCACATTATCAAATCTACCTGCACTACATCCCTGCCTTGACACTCCTCATTGGATGCCCATAAGTGACACCTCTACAAGTGCTCCTGCATAATGTCCGTGCATAAGACTGCCATGCTCCATGTCTTGAACCTGATGTCCATGACTAAGTTTCCCATGTAGTCCAACCATGTAGACCCATCACAATAATCGGTCATCCCACCCAAGTCTGCAATCTTTGGTCTAGTGAACTCGGTCACCCAACCATATCATCATCACGAGTCCCTTCCATCATAGCTCCCCCACTGAAGGTTCCACCAAGACTTGCTCTTGGTCTCGGCCATGAGAAGTCCACCCAAGTAACTCAAGTGTGTGCCCTCCTCTAATCTGTCCATGAGTCATGCCAGGCACTTAGCCAATTCTCCATGTGGCTAAAGCATGACCCATTCATCCGCAATGATTGTCATGTTCCTCCCTTGTCACAGGCCTTTGTACCTTCTACCATAAGGTCACAAAAAACCCCAACAAGTCCTACAATAGTCAACAATCCTTGCTTCTCCATACAAGGTCTCATCATAGGCATCCATGGTAAGATCCTCCCTTGCATCGGCAAACTGATTTTGCCCTTCCCTGCATACGGTCAATCTACCAAATGCTCAAGTGAAACACAAGTATCAATACTTACTTCATCATCATCATGAGGCTCCTCCATGTGAGTCTCCTCATCCATACATGTCTGCAAACTGCACGATTCTGGTCCAACTTGATCAATCTCAAGTTCACCCTCCATCGTTGTCACATCTGCAACATCTTCAACTATCACGGCTTCCTCTTCCTTATCATCACATTCTGCAGCTTTCTCCTTATGAATCAAAGCTATGGAATGCTTCTTCTCAAGAGTTAGCCATTTCCACTTCTCTCGAATCAAGTCCTACCTTATTTTCAATTCCCTAAGTTCTGCATCAAACAAGTCCACTTCCTTTGCAATTCGATAGGCTTCGTCCCTATTCCCATCAAAAATCCCTTCCTTGACCAAAGCACGAAGAGCATCCTTTACTTTGAACAGTCCTTTTCCCCATTCTGCAAACCTTTGTTCAAACTTACTTGATTCTTCAAGTAGACTCCCTTCAAATTCCTTGAAGGTTGCAAAACCCATTTCCTGCAAGATAGACATCCTTCTTGACTCTTCATTGTTCACCAAGTTTCCCCTGCAAGACCGAACCAGCTCTTGACTCCACCTTTTACCTGCAAAAATTGAACTTCCTTTCAAGTCTTTGGCCTTTGTATAATCAACTTCGTTCGTCTACACTTCACCTAAATCAGCTCTGATACCAACTGTCACGCCCCTACACCTGTGGTAGTCTTTCAACCACTTATAGAGAGGTGCAGCACTACCAACCATTTTCTTTTCACCAATACTTATGATTGTTGACTATGCCTAACCACTTATCCTACTTAGTTTGTGTTTCACAACCAAGTAATTATTAATGTTCCTTTATACCAATGAATACCCATACACATTCATTATCAATAGGAATTAACACATATACAATTGCACAATAGTATAAAGGAAAGGAAACTCCCTACAATATGAGTCTGCCCAAATCAATATATATAATCCTCTTTAACAAGTACAAGTTAAATCTTGGTAAACCCCAAATTTACACTTAGCCAATTTTCAAACTTCGGCAAACTTGGTTGCCCAGCTCATCGGCGCCTCCGCACGGTCGTCGCACGACTCACCAACCCTTCATTCACCTTGTCGCACGATCGTGTTGTTTGCCCAACTTGGGCGCACCTTGTCGTAACCAAGTCACCACACATGGGTGCCTCTGCATGAGTCACACCTCCATTCACAATCTCAACACTTCACCATTTCCACCATTTCGTCGTGCACGACGCGCCCTACCAAAGTCGCTTGTCTGCACAATTCTTTGTTTTAGCGTGCATGGCGTGCCCTCACCCGGCCGCCCGTCCACACGTACACCTGTTCAACCAACTCGTTCACCCGTTCAACTTCACTCGAGTTGCCACACGGCTTCACCTATGTTGCCACATGACTTCACCCAGTTCACACGAACGACCTCACCTGGGTCGCCACACGACTTCATCCAGGTCACTCGAATGACCTCTCCTGGCTTGCCCGAAACGACTTCACCTAGGTTGCCCGACGACCTCACCCGGCTCACCTGAACGACCTCACCCGGTATGCCCGATGACCTCACTCAAGTTTCCTGCCCAATGACCTTGCTCGAGTTCTACCTGAACAACTTTTCTGAATGACCTTCCTAAACAACTTTTCTGAATGACTTTATTGAACGACATCTCAAACGACTTTCTCGAACAACTTCTTGAATGACTTTCTTGAACAACTTCTCGAACAACTTTCTCGAACGAATTTCTCGAATGACTTTCTGGAACAAATTTCTCGAATGACTTTCTCGAATGAATTCTTGAACGACTTTCTTGAACGAGTTCTACACCCGAGTTTTGCCCGTCGTGCCGGCTCATCCATGCATTGCAGAACTCCTTGTTTGAACTCTTGTTGATCGAATTATGGTCGTTTTCCTCCAAACACCTTCCAATATATACGGGTGGGTGGCAGGTTGTGTCACCCGGCCGACCCACACCAAACGCCTAGCCGACTCATTCATAATGCAAACTCTCGCCCATGAAGTAGGTCGGCCTGCCCAACTCGTGGGACCGCCCCCTCATCGCTTGCCCAACACCTTATAAACTCATCTATGGTTCGTTTCATTTCATATTTTGTATGTCCTTTGCACGGTTGAGTCACCCTACTCGTCGCATGAACTGCAGGTCCTAACACAACCCCATGAATGGAAGTCAAAGATTTTAAAGTGGCATTCGTCAATGGAAAGGTACATGTTTGAAAATAGAATTGTCAAAGATGTCTTTGAGTTTAGGGTTGTATTAAGTTACAAGAAGTCCATAGGGACCGTGTCCATTGACACATAGCATCGAAGGTATATGAGTCAGATGGTGATAAGGAAGCCTGAATTCAAAAATAGCATGAAAGTACATGTCTGAGATGTACCGAAGAAAAATCTTACAAGGGGACCATTTCCCTCATGTAGCAGGTCCACAGGTTTGAAACAACCCATGGAGTTTTGAGATTCATGAACAGGAATCTCATGTATACAGGTGGAAGAAAGCCCTCTATGGCTTGAAGCAAAACACCCTGAGCATAATATGAGAGGACTGATAGCTGTTTGATGAAGCCGAGATTCACTAGGAGTGAAATCGATCCAAACCATTATCCGAAGGTTTTGGATGATAGACCTCTCATACCACCTTATGCGAACAAACTATTTCTGACATGTGCAGGCCCTCTCATTTGCAGAAGTAAGTGGGAGTTGGATTTCGAACATGTGTTTTATAGTTAGCATGGTGAGCTCATATTTGGTTGAGCCTCATTGGATTGGTGTCAATTTTTGGGACACAATCTTTCATGGATTGAGATACACTGCCAGAAATATGAAAACTGCATGATTATTCGAATGCTGATTGGGCAGGCAGTGTGGAGGATCAATAGAGCACCTTTCAGTGCTGGTTCTCTTTGGATTCTATTGTGATATCATTGATGAGCAAGAAGCAGAAGTTAGCTGTTATAAGTACCGTCGAGCCAGGATACATAACTACGAGTATGACCTCATATGAAGTTGCCTGGTTGTGGAAACTCTTCAGTGAGTACACATGATGAATACCATTATGATTCTCTATGAAAACTAGAGGTGGGATTCAATTATTGTGGAATCCCATGTTCAACAATTACTCTAGTAGATAGACGTCAGATACTACCTTATCTGGGATATGGTAGGTCAATGAGAAAGGAGGTTCCATCGCACTGATATGATGTATAGATTGCTAATACCCCAGGGGAAAGATCAAATATGTGATTTTCCCGAACGACTTGGAGTCGTCAAGAGACCCTTGTACAAGGGTCCTACATGTTGCATACATTGAGCTCCGGGAGCTTTGAGGGCTTGCAGTTCTTACTAGGGCAACATACGACCACAGGGGGACTCAACCTCCCCTAGTGGTGCACACTGGAACAAGATGATTCACTCTCTTGTAGGACAAGATGATTCGCTCTCTTGTGGGACAGGATGATTCACTCTCCTGTGGATAGGATGTTTCACTCTCCTGTGAACAAGATGATTCTCTCTCTTGTGGGACAAGATGATTCACTCTCTTGTGGGACAGGATGATTCGCTCTCCTATGTAGCAGGATGATTAGTTCTCATATGAGGTCTGGATGATGTGTTCTCGATGACAATTATGTAGCAAGATGATTTCTCCTATGAGATTTGGATGATGTGTTCTCCATGACGATTATGTAGCAGGATGATTAGCTCTCCTGTAAGGCCTGGATGATGTGTTCTCCATGGCGATTGTGTAGTAGGAGCATTAGTTCTCCTATGAGGACAGGATTGATTAAGTTCTCCTGTCGAGGCATCCTACCCATGCAGTCTGGGACTCATGGGAAGTACCTCTCATCTGATCAATAAGCAAGGAAATGAGGATAGGGACCATTGTAGTACTGATGGATGCATCACTATATCTACCATACTCCCTATGCTAGGATGACCTTTATTGATCTGGGATCAATGATACTAGTCTGGGACCAGTGGTAGGAGTTGTACCTACTATGACACTGACATTGGGTTAGTTGAGGCTAGTCTGGGACCAGTGGTACATACTCTGTGACTAACTTTGTGTCAGTGCAGTACTGGTCTAGGACCGGTGAGAGTGGTACATACTCTGACGCTGACTTCGGGTCAGTTGAGACTGGTCTGGGACCAGTGGTACACTCTCTAAGACTCTGATACTGGTCTGGGATCAGTGGTAGGAGTGGTACCCACTATGACACTAACTTTGGGTCGGTTGAGACTAGTTTGGGACCAGTGGTACACACTCTGAGACTAACTTTTGGTTAGTGGGGAATGGCATGAAACATTCTTGATCAATTCTTCTTCTTCATAGTTCAGCAGAGCTAAGTTGAGCAGAGCTAGCAGATCTGAGTAGAGTAGAGAAGAGCAGAGCTAGTAGAGCTAGCAAAGTTGACCAGAGCTAAGTAGAATAGAGCAGAGCCAGTAGAGCGGAGCCAACAGAGCTGGGCAGAGCAGTGCAGGGCATTGATGGCAAAGATAGTATAGTTGGACTTATAGATCAGTGAATGAAGTTCTCCCTAGTTGAGAGGGAGTGTTAAATTTGGAAACTAGGGCTAAACTCCATGTGGGTCATCTTATTTATGCCAACTGACATTTTTATTAGATCCCTGTCATCGAGAGGTGTAGGATTGATCCAAAGATCATCCGATTCTGATAAGTATTTATGGAGATATGAATTTATTTCAATTATATAATTATTATCAAGCCAACCAGCTCTTATGTAGGCTCTAGAAGCCCAATCGTCATTTCTATTCATCATATACGTTTTTGGTATAAATAGATGAGGATTTGATGTCATTTGCATACACAATTCTTGAGTGATCTCATCCTCTCCACGCCTTGGGTTTTTGGAGAAGGAGTGAGACACCAAGAAAAACACGCATTAGCCCTAAGATGATGCCCTACCAATGCAATCATGAAAACCTATCACACAGATCATGGAGACACATAAAACGTATCTAATTAAGGAAGTTTCAATGCTGTCCAGACAAGGAGCTTCTATACACAAAGTTCAAGCCCTAAATCTATTCACAGCTATGAAGCTGCAACAAGGTAAGGATCATAACATATTGAATGCAGTCAAGGCAACATGTAAGTATTGAATGCAGTCAAGGCAACACATAAGTAAAATGAACAACAGTCAATCAGCAGCCCTCATCTACACAAGTCAAGGAGGCTTCGTGAACACATCTACGACACAATCCTATTCACGCAAAGGAGACAGGGAGCCACCCTAACACGCATTATGAAACCTATTACACGCAGTCATGAAGAAGCTCATATACGCTCAAGATGGAGGCCCAAACATTGCTGTCATCCTAACACTGTCAAACCCTAGTTGCAGTCATAAGGAATAGCTGAATAGCGTATGCCTGTTCATGGTGAGACCTATACGCTGTGCATGTAATCATATGTAAGTCAAACGCAAATTAATATGCCACACAGTTCATATGTATACATTGTGTATGGAATCCAGTCATATCCCTGAGCAAACCCTATACGCAAAATAAGGGACTGCGTGGAGTATTGCGTGGAACTATAGCCTAGCTGCTTTGATAGGCTGCAAGCCATAGCAAGCAGCTAAGGCTGATATGTATATAACGAAGCAACAGAAGAGTATTATGAGTAGCATGATGGGCAAAATTATCAACAGCATAATGATAATACACATCTGTAAGGACAGCAACATGATGATGATGCATATTAGTATGGGTAGCATTATAATATCATGAACATGAAGGGTAACATGTAGATTATGGACAGCATAATGTGTGGGTAGCATGACATATGAAGATCATGGGCAGCATGATGATGCAAGATGCAACATGATGGTGCTACACAGTAAGTGCAGTAAATGGATTAGATGTAGCACGATGATATGTGAAGGAGTCACCTTGGAGAATCAGTTGAAGCAAAATGTCTTCAACTGATCTCATCATCATAGGAGATGATCTATGCTCAGATATAGATAAGTCAAAGTGTTGACTTCTGTTGTAAATGTACTCTCTCTCTCTCTCTCTCTCTCTCTCTCTCTCTCTCTCTTTCTCTGCTAAACAATGAAGAACATAAAAGAAGAATTGATCAAGGGTTTCCCCACACATTGTGGGGTTTGTCCCTGGCTAGCACCACATCTTGTGTCCTCTTGTCTTGGCTTATCTTCTACGATTTATGTTTATGTTCTATCTACAATTTATATTAATGCTGATGTGATTGCTAACTGATAAAATTTAAATAAATTTCTCTAACATAGAACATACCTAAAATTAACATTAGGACCTCGAATGATTGTTCGAATAGCTTCGTGCAGTTTCTCACTACACTGTCAACTGCCGCCATCACTATTGTGACCAAGGTGCTACGTTGTTCTCTGACCTTCGGCAGAGTTGAAGGTTGAGACTTCAACTGCAATTCTACTATCTGCAGGTTCAGCTCTAGCTGAACCCTTCCCATTTCTGCTCTTGCATTGTGCATCGTTGTGTCTAACTTTCAGATGCATGCCTCCACTGGTTCCTTTGCCTAGATGGCCAACTCCAGGACCATCTGGTAGGCTTCCTCCACAACCTCTATGAGCTTTTTTTTTTGCTCCACAGCCTCATTGTGTTGTAGGCTCAACTGCTCAATGTTGATGCGCTTCTTGCTCATTATCTGTATAGCGCCTTTCCCTGGCCCGAAGTTGTGTGGTGACTCCATCCTGCAAAAGATAGAGTGTATCTCAAGGGAGCATAGACATGTTTAACCCGACCCCTTTAAAACTGCTAACCATAGGCCTTTTGGCCTCATTCTCTGTAATGAGTGCTCCATCTGGTAGCACTATTGTGTTGGTCACCCTGGCGCGCAACATTTCCTCGACAGCTAAAGTGCCAACTGTGAGGCTGGTTGACACTATGCTAGCCTGTGGAGTGCGCACTTGTAACTCCTATATTTGTGTCTGTAGAGCCCCCAATACCAACTGGTGTTGTTCCTCAAACTGCTGGAGGGCCTCCATGATGACATCCCTCACCGTTTCACCAATAATGCAAGTCCCCTTCAGTAAGGGTGATAGGGTCAAAAGATGTCTTCAAGGCCTTCATTTTATTTCATGGCCCTACCTACTCTTGTGGTCACGAAAGTTTTATCTGTATAGACATCATATGCGGGTCCATGCCACCTTGTTATGTATTAGTCTCTAGTTCAGGCGAAGGTGACTTCTATCCTTTGCACTCTTCTTCAGTTTTTTTTGTTGCTCTGCCAATATCGCAATGTCGCACCCCACCTAGGCCTTAGCTATTGCTTCTTCTTTCCTGCGCGTTTTGGCCAACTACACCATCTACAGTTTTGTCTCTTCCTTCTTCCGTTGTGTGGTGGACTTTTCTACTTCCACCACGGAGTCAGCTGGAGTGCGCCACTCTGGTAGCTAAGACTCAAGAACTGCGAAAAATACATCATTGATCACTAAGTATGGTAACTCATGCCACGTCTTCATAGGGTCCTTCCACGCCCTAATGAAGACATGATGGAATTCTGCTTTGAATTCTGTAAAGCTCTGTAGACTGTTAAAGACTATGGGTGATAATTGCGACCTGCGATTGATCCCGATCTGGATGTTCATCTACAAAAGCTACCCAAAATATATTGCTTTCTCTGATCCACTGTGTGTCTCTGGTCACTAACAGCGCAGCGTAATTCATTGCCTCTTGAAGGTCCTGCATGATTGATAGAAAATGGCTATCTTTGGACAACTCCCATGCCACCAGTACTATCGACAACAGGAGCCATGCATATGAAATTTTTTGCCCTGCTCTTGTGCCTCGTGGTAGTTTGCAAGGAACTCACCACATAGATAGTTTACCCAGTTGAATTGGACCCCTTCTACACATTGCACTGCTAGTACAACCATTAGCATTGCACATCATCCACATGGCACTTCCGCATCACTTTCCCTGCCAATACCTATGTCACAACCTTGACTATAGGGTTTTTGATGCTGGAGATGGCATAACCTCACTTCTTCTTCTCCAACTTAAACTTATTTTTCATTACCTCCGCGATGGCCAACTCATCACTTCTTCCCTATGAAATGTTTGATGGGTCCTCCCCTGCACAAGGGAGTTGTGTAATCTAGTGAAACATATGGTCTATGATGGGGATGGGATCCTCAATCCATAAGCATAGATCATGCACCAAGCAGAGAAGTTGCCTGATGATGAAAACAATCATTGGGGCACGGTGGTAATGTGGCACCTAGAGCAGGTTTAGAAACCCTACTTTCTCAACACCTCTAAGCCATTTGCACGGTTCCAACTCTATCATTCTAGCTGATGCGTCTATCTCCATTAGCTTCACAGTCACTAAATGGGGGAACTTCTCATCTTTTTTGAGGTCCCAATCTTCAAATTTCAGCATGGGAACCCATCCTAAGTGAGCTCCTTCAAACACAATATCATCTGGGAGTAGGGGAGTTTGTAGAGATATCTTGCTCTCATCTATATCCTTTGGAACCTTAGCTTTACCTTTTCATGGAGGAACATATTCCAATAACCTGGTGATAGGGTCCGCACCTTGGGTTTTGACTTCCATCTATACATCATCCTCCTCCACCAGGATTTCTTCAAACTATTCCCCCTCATCAGCCTCCAAATTAATGGCCTTCCCCTTTTCCTCTAATGTGAGCTTGGTCCTCAGTGGATTTCTTGGCGAGACGTGCATCAGTATCATGACCTACTTATCCTTCTTAGGTCTCGGCATGCGCGATGATTTAGGGACCTCAGCAATTATTCTGGCACTCTTTGGGGCTTCTACTTCTCCAATTTCTTGTGCGGCTTTCTTAGCTGTCACTACTCTTGTGTCCATGGATTCTTTAGGTGCTGACATAGTGTTATTCCAAAGTTATCTCAATGTCTCTGGTAGTTTATCAAACAACGAATTTGCTTTCAGAATATCGAATAAGTCTCAGTTCATCAATATCTCAGTGCGCAACAACTCAGGTCTCAAATTTCCAAGTGTTGTTTTCTGGATAGCCAGTTGTAATTTATAGCGCCTTTAAAATTTGAATCGACCATTCCCCCCACATTCAACCCATTAATGCTAGATTAGTAGTAGATTTTCAAGAATCTAGCCTGTAAAGTTTGCCTTAAATGCCTGTCGCCCACTCCATTTTTCCTCAAACCAAGGATCACATCGTGAATAGTGACTATAACAATCACTTTTTAGCAGACCTGTGCATTAGTGCAACTGTCTTTATGCTAACACAAACCCTGTGAAACTTCACTACTATGCACAGTCCTGACATTGTGCAGTTCCTGGGCAGAGTAGTTTATAGTCTTGCATCTCCTTTCAGCTGCCTGGAGTGCTAAGACTATGCTTCAATTAGCTAATTAGGTATTTGGGCCACCTGTGTATGGCTTCAAATGACTGCCATTCACTTTTCTTGGGAAGGGATCACCATTCAACTTTACCAACTATACCATGCCACCATATATAATATCCTTTATAATATATGGCCCTAACCAGTGCATTCTGAATTTCCGTAGGAATTTATCAAACTTACTATCATACAACAAAACTAGATCGTTTACCTTGAATGTGAACAGCTTGATGTTTCGGTCGTGCCATGACTTTTCACACTACTTTTGGACCTGCTAGTGGAATCCAGCCAAAAATAATTCTTCTTCAAGCTCTTCCAGCTACATGAGCTTCTCCTCTAGGGCTTTGTGATCTATCATACCTGTGAGCACTACTATGCATAGACTAGGCATGATATATTCCATAGGTATCATGACTTCCACTCCATAGACAAGCCTAAAAGGTGTTTGTCCCGTTAGTTTCTTGCATGTCATTCGATAAACACATAACATTGCCAATATACGTAGCTCCCAATCGATGTGCATTGCATACCTTGGTCAGTGCAGTTTCCAGTACATTGTTGAACGCTTCTACTATCCCATTAGCATGTGGGTGATATGGTGTGCTCTTTTAGTGATACACCTGAAACTCTTCCATCAGTGCGTTGATCATCTCATTCAGGAAGTGTGTATCGCTATCGCTCATCAAGATCTTCAGGCATCTAAATCATGTCAGTACATGTTCAAATAGAAACTTCACAGTAGTCATGCCTGTAAAATCCTTCACCAGCCACGCTTCTACCCAACGAGTCAAAGACTCTATCGCGGTGATAATATACCTCACACCTATCCTTCCTTGAGGTTTAATGGGTCCTACAAAATCTATTGACCATTTTAGGAAAGGTTACAGCGCCATTTGTGTATTCAAAGGCATCTCATCCCTTCACGATGGCCTACCTATTCTTTGACATACGTCGCACACTTTTCAATATGCTTTTGAATCTTGATGAAGGATTAGCCACCACAACCCTACGCATATAATATTTTGCGTAGTTTCTCTTCCTACATAATGTCCTCCCATAACGCCCCCATGAGTGTCCACGAGGATACTACTTCGTTCAAATTCATGTACATACCTTCACAATATTTCATCATTCCCCTTCTTGTATAAATGCCTAGCAATGACAGAGAAATCTGCCACACACACCATTAATTCATTCTTTTGTTGGACAGAGTATCCTTTTGGCACAATTATAGTTGTTAGAACGTGTATTATATCTTCAAAATTTCCATCCACTATGCGCACAACAAAGAGCTAATCCTTCCTCCAAACTAGTAGGTTTCTCCCCTGTCTCGATGCACAACAGGTGATCTGGTCCTACGTTCGATCGTCCAAGCTTCACAACAACTTCAAAATCCTATTCTTGGAACAATAAAAGCCATTTACAAATGCACCCCACCAACACAAGCTTATTGACCAGGTATTTTAGCGCAGGGTACATGTGCCTTTACGCAGGTTGGGGCTTTTCTCCATAAGCCTGCGTCCACTTGGCCAAATGCATGTGTGGGTCATCTTGTCCATCATACTTGTCTAACATTCACATATTAAGCTTCCCAAAGAGTGCTCTCATAATTCTCCCACATTTGCGCCAACCATCAAAACTCCCTTTGTGCATACCCCACCATCTTGCAGGCGTAGCACACAACACACAGTCTAAGGCCTGGAAGCATTGCTTTTCCAGCACCTCCCTTTCAAATGCATCTAAGAAGGTATCTAACTCATTTAGACCATCATAAGTGGGCAGATCTATTACTTCTGTCGACACGCATCGCAGCGTCCTAGTCATCATATTGCAATTTAGCGTAGTTACTTCGTGTAGCCGATTCTTCCAGCATTCTATTTCCTCATCAGAATCCGAAGTGCAGGAGCTCTCGCGCTCCCATGTAATCCATCCATCCATTGTTTGATTTACCCAGTCTTGGTCTCGTGTTGTTATATTATAGATACAGTCTAGATCATCATCACTTTCATAGTCGTGGACCAGTTCCGTATAGCGCAATCCTTCAGCAGGGTCCAGGGGTATAATTATGTGCAATGAATTTTTCTCAAAGATCATTTTTCACTTCTTCATATTGATTACCCCATTCATATCAGTGGCCCAGTCAATTCCTAGGAGTACGGGATAGGGATTTTTGTCATCAACAATCTCTATTACTTCAAAATCCGCCAGCGATCGCTCCCTCAATATCCACAATTATTCCCTGCAATCACCCCATGGGTATTATTTTTTGCTAATTTTCCATCCTTAGCTGAATTGGAGACCATTGCAGTGTAAGTCTCCCCATTTTCTCCCATGTCTATTTTGGTAGAACATTCACATCTAATCCCAAATCTAGAATGACTTGATCCATCTCATATTCTCCAATCTGTGTAGTGAGTCTCATTTCACGGCCTGTCCTTGTTTTATGCTTTTTGATCTTCCAGGATACACGTGGTTCTCCTGGCACAATCCTAGTGCATTTGTTGATGAGATCTTGTAAGCCTTTCATAGCCTTACTGTCAACAATAACTTCATACAGGTTTCTAGGAAAGTTGTGTGCATGGATGGGTCCATTTCCGACTCCGGTTTATCTTTGCTTCCTAAAGTGGAGGCATTAGTGAAGCTCTTCTTAGCTTCCATGAAGGTTTCCCGAGTGCACTCCAAAACAAACTTGGCCTCTTTCATTGGGGCTTTGTGAACACAAGTATTATCTTATGGTTATTTCCCTTTGTCATCTCCCATCACAATTCAACTTCGGAGCACAATGTTTACATTCGAATCTTCCTCAAGCGACTTAGATCTCATCATCTGCAGGTTCTGAGTCGGGGCTCCTTTGTCGTGTATCCTAGCTATCAGTGTAGGACAATCTTCTTTCCCATGATCAAACAATCTAAAATAATTGCATGATGGGTGTGTTGGATTCATGCAATTGTGGGCATAATGTCCTAATCCTCTGCAATTGTAGCAAATCCAATGTCTGCGACCTCTACCAGGTCATCCTTCGGCTCGTCCTCGTCCACACCCTAAAATTCTATCAGTGCCATTCCTGCATTCTGATCAAGGGGATGCATTTCGACTTGAACTCTATAGATGGGCATTCTATCCATCATTATCTCATAGCTCCTACAAGTACACTCATCATGTCCCACCGACCTACAAAAGTTGCAAAACAACTATTGCGAAGTTTGCGTATACTTCTGTAACAAGTGGCAATTATCCGTTGCATGTTTTCCTGCTATTTGACAGATAACACACCACAAAGCAGGCACCACACTAGGTCCCACTTGAACTTCTAGCCTTAAAGGCATCAATCCTCCTCCTACAAGGTAATTCGTAAAAACTAAGTAGTGGTCTTTGTCATGACCCTGACTCTTGCATTTTACACACCACACTTATTTGTGCACTTTTGGTTGAACCATCCTATCCTGTTTGAAACTTTGCATCTCAACGCACAGATCCTTCAGCTGCACGTGGATCTACTGAACTCCTAGGTTAGGATCCTGCATCAGGGTCTCATGTAGCCTCATAGCAATCTCTAAGGCCTCTGCCTGAGTTGTTATCTTCTCTTGTGATATCTCACTTCTTAAATGTGGTAGTAGCAAAGATACAAACCACTCACGATGTTTTCCATCTACCATATTCATATTGGCTTCATGGATCATACATTTCAACCTCTAATCTAGTTGCCAAGGACTCTCACCTAGTAGCATCATGATCTCTTTGAATCCCACAATCGATTGCGCTTCAGACTTAGGCCCACTAAATTCTCTATTTAGCATTGTTTGGATATCCACGACACTCGTATTTGGGTTATCGTTGGAGTACTTAATATACCAGGTCAGCATGTGATCCTGTAGGGTTCTAACCAATGTCGTTTTCTTTATATGGTCATCAATAACACCTTGCCCTTCCCATACAACTCTTACAATGAACTAGAATTAGCCCGGATCCTCATTCCCAAAACCTTTGAACACAGGCAACTTCACTATGTTTGCCATGTTGAATCGCGGTGGTGGTATATTTCGTATGGGTGAAGATGGAGGTGATGGTAGTGAAGCCAGTGGTGGTGTGGGTGGAGGTGGTATTCGTGGAATTCTTTGTCTTATCGAGTGAATAAAACTTCGTAGAGGGACCTTCGCGAGATCTTCCTCATCCCCTCGTAGAGGTGAAATCAAGGGGCTATTCTCTGGATCGTTTTTTCCTTCATTCTTTTAAACCTTTCTACTTCACGTAGCCCCCAACATCAAGGTAACTGCATAACCCGCTTTTTGCAAAACTGCATTTTAATCCAAGTATTCAAAGACTTTACGTACTCACCTCGCAGTCCTTTGAGAAAGCATCACTCTGCCTCGTTGTAGCTAATTGAGTTGTCAACCACTAACTTAGTAACGAATCCTCCTATAATCTAATAAAGCCAATGATTGATGGCATGTGTGATCTTATGATCCGATGCTTCCAATATCCGCACTAACTCTGGGGTCCACACAATAGGACTGTCAAGTTTCCACCTTCCTTGGCTACCTGCTAGCTTCACAATCCACTCATATAGCTCAGTAGGGAAGGACGTGAAATAGATTTCGTGGATCTCTGTATACAAGTAGCTATCTAACCACTCTTCTTTTAATAGTCACAGGTTTATGTTCTCCTGCACCGCGAACTCGTGAATTCTGATGTCCAACCAACCTTCGATTTCTTTCTTAGTTGAATTCCAATGATATGACATCACACATCTTTTTGCAAATTCTCGTCCTGGCAACAGAACCATTTTTTGGATTATGGGGGCCTAAACTAGGTTCATAGTTAATTAACCAAACAAATCCCTACACTACTAGCCCTTTCGGCATCAGCCGGCAGAGCGCGGATTGAAGTCTCACCTAAAGCAGTATAGGGGGATGCTGGAACCAAGTTTCCACACCCTTGAGATGGATGTGATGTCGATTTATTCCAACTAGACCTGGCTTCGTGTAGGTCACTTTGCACCCTATTCTAACCTTCAGTACTTTCACAATTTGTTACCATTAGCTTTCGTGCAGCCCTAACTAGAGGATGAGATGCTTTTGCGCCACTTGGGCAGCGAACTATGATGTTTCCCAAACTACACCCAGTATCTTACTTATCTTATTAACAAATCTTAATTATCTTTGCGTAAACAGATATTCTAACTTGCATTCACTTAACGAGTACAATTATACACATTCGCACATCATATAAGCATTAGAAGTGAAATTCATACCCAATATAATAGATTCATAAAATAGGAAATAAAGACGTATAATTGATATAAACTTCTCTTTATTAATACTTCCAGATGATTACAGACTCGACTCATCCTACAAACTTATTTGCATGGGTCTGCACACTCAGCTACGGACTACTAGGCCTCTGCACTCAGCTGCAAAGCCTCTTCCTATGCTACGACCCAAAGCTAGACTTTACACTTCAGAGCTATCTCACATATATCTTCATTATTCCATCTATTTTTTGTTCTTTTTTTTTTTAAACTACTTATAGCTTCACTCTATTTATACAATCCCATTGTCCGCAGACCTTGGATCGATCTTCTATCGCTGACATTACATTATCAAAATAAGGGTGGACAACCCTATGACTTTTTTAACAATTGCGCGCTCAGCACCCAGAAAATGCAGAGTCTTTACATTATAATTACAAAATCGGACCAAAATCTGGGCTTTAAGCCCCAAAACTACCCTTGGGGGATCCTACGCCCAACAGTGCAACAACAGTCTCAATTTCACATTTTTGTTCATGCTACCGTGGAATTTATGCCAACTTTTAAGGGCTAGATTCCAGGTCACTCCCCATAACTTGATTAAACTTTCCAAAACCATAAATGGCACAAGGACAAAGCTTCTAACACAAAAATTGATCCAGGACTCGACCTAACCAAGCCTAATTATGAAAAACATTTCGTCAAACATATGGAAAACATGCAATCTATAGGTCATGAATGCATATATGAACATAGGTGTCTGATACTTATCCAAGGATCATAAAAAAGGTCTAATACCCTCTCATAATAGCTACAATAACATTTTTTAGTCCATCCATTCATCAAACATTCATATATTCATGAAACATGTCAAGAGCCATAAACATTATACTACATATAACTAGCATATAACCAGCAAATAACCAGCATAGAAACCAACAAATAACAAACATATAAACCATGGCAACCCAACCATAATATCATCATCATAATCATTACATATACACATAGGTCATAATAGAAAATGCCTCTTATTAAAATATGAAAATTCCAACCAAGCCAGGGAATTCCACATACCACCCGACCATAGGTTGGGCTAAACAAAATCTTTCATTTAGCCAATCACCCTTGTGCCATGTTCCAATCATGAATGTTGGATCTCATGGAATAACCAAAGTAGGGCTTCTAAAGGCCAAACCACCTTAATGCTCAAATAGTGATTCCACCTCATGGTTGGACATCACTAAATATCACCAGATCAGTGTCTACCTAAGATGTCCATAGCACCAGATCATTTGTTCCAACCTATCTCCAAGACTAGTAACTCAACCCATAGCTACTGCAAGGCTCTAGAGTGTTTGTCCAACCAAGGCTCTAAGACAAGTAACTCAACCACCATGGTTCCAAAGCCTTTTTCCAACCAAGGCTCTAGGACTAGTAACTCAACCCAAGTTGTTCCAGGGATTCCAGAGCATTTGTCCAACCAAGGCTCCAAGAACTAATAACTCAACCCACAACCATAAATAACATGAGCACCAACCAAAAAACAAAATGGGAAAAGCCACAATGCCATGGTTATATAGGAAATGGCAAGGCTAGGCAAAACCACAATCAATCCAGGTAATCCTCCATGCCAATGAAAAATCATAACCAAGAACCCACATGCATGTGCCATGCATTTCAAAACTAGCAAGAAAATCATACATGCAACTCATTACCTGTAAAACAATCTTGTTGTAGTTGTTGATCTCACTGTCCCCTTGCACTTTCATACTCTTCCTTCACCTTCTTGCTCCGAATCCAATGTATTCCAAATTGATCAAGGAATACTCTAAGTGTGCAAGAGTTTGAGAGAGAGAGAATAGAAAGAGAGAGCACTCCAAGATAAAACTTAGAAAAAGCTAACACTAGAAAAATCCCAATTAGCAAATGCCATGAACTGATCCTCAGAAGTGTTTGATTATTGGGGCCTCTATTTCCTTCATTTTTCTCTATTTTTCATTCAGTTTCCTCCTCACTTGCAACTTGTGACCTTTCACCTTCCTTTCTCATCTTTTCCATTATTTTCATAAATAAAATTCTATGTAGTGCCTCTTTTCCTTTTCCAATTCCTTTTCCAATTTCCATAGCCATTAATTAACTGAAAGGAACACCCACTAGGATGCTTTTCCCACCATTCATCTTGGAATATGTGTCCCATGACCTTGGTCTTATATTTTATTACATGAAATTCAACCAGGTTATGTTACATAACCCTTCCCTTTGGGGGAACACCATCATAGGTGTTCAATGACACCTTGACCAAAAAACCACTAAAAATAAAACATACTACCCATGGAGTTTTATAACACAATTTGTTTCAGTATTTAAAATGACCACTACTGGAAACATGGAAAACACATGACTTATTGGAGCTTTATTACACAACTCATTATGGTATTTACAATAGAAACCACGCATACTTATGCACATTTTCTTCAACTAGAAAATAACCATACTATCTATGGAGCTTTATAACACAATTCAATACAATATTTACAATAATATACACATATGCACATTTTCTCAAAAAACAAATAAAAGGATATGATACTTGCATCAGCAACAAGGGAATCTAAAGGCTCACACCTCTAGTCTCGAAAGTAGTACTAGGATTCACCTCCTTCCTAGGAAGTCTAGAATCCACTACCAAAACCAAAGTCTACATCCAATGTCTAGTGCTACAATCCTGTGCTACTTCTCCTCTCAGTGAACTGTTAACAGTTCATTATTTTAGGTTGCACTCCCAATGTGCTTATGATTCCATCTAGCAATGCTAATGACCAAAATCAATGTATTCCTCGACCCTCCCTTCTCGTCTACACAGTCCCTTAGGAAATTTGGTCACCCCCTTCCGTGTATTCACTCACCTTCCAAGTTCCGCAGGCATCCCCTTCTTTGCTACACAGTCCCTCGGGTGATCCCTCCCTTGGCAAGGTTTCCTTGCATTGGAAGGTCCAAAAACCATGGCATATCCCTACTGCAAAACCGTCATACCAGTCATAGAATTTTCATGGAAATAAATAGACACTATTGGGTACCAATGTCCCACAACAACCCTACTCCTGAAGTGCTTTACCAACATATGGTTGCATATTCCAATTCCTTTCACTATCACTGCTAACATTCTTGCAATCAGTTCCAACCACCCAACTAGACATTTTCATGCCTTCCTGTACCAAGTGCATGATTTCCATTATAATCAAAATGAATTGAAATAAATTCAAATCATACCTCATTGGTAGCTCATCAATAAGATGCACTTGAAACTTGTTCATTTCCTGTCACAACAAGTCAACTAGTTGTTTGATAAAATCATCATGGATAAACCTATCACATTTAGTTAGCTCAAAACACAACCAACATACTCAAAATCATATATCACATGTAACCATCATAAATTAGAGTCATACATCACATGTAACCATCATAAATCAAATTCATAAATAACATGCAAAACAAAACTGAGATAAATATTGATACTTATCCTTTAAATGGTTATTTTTGTCTTCCTTTGTCCTTTGTCCTTTCTGTGCACATACCAAATCAATTGCCACACCCGACAAGCACCCAATTCCTTTTCTTCAATCATGTACATATACACACAATGTACATCACATGTATACATCCACACATAGTGTACCACAAAATACATACACTTACACCTGGTATACAACACAATACATACACCTACACCTCGTGTACAACACAACACATACACCTACACCCGATGTAGAACACAACACATACACCTACATCCAGTGACGCAACACATATATGTACACATAGTACAACATAATGAATACACATGTCATGATACAACGACTACACAATGCCACATGTGAAAAACACAATGTGTATGACATTTACACAATACCACATGGACACGACACCACTTTCATGACATGTACACAACACCACCTACACAATGGGTACACAACACCTCATGTACATAGAACCACCTACACAACATGCACACCACACCATATGTACACAATACCTCATATACAACATGCACACAACACCATATGTACACAACACTACACATACAACACACACACAACACTATATATATGCAACAATGCTTATCCAACATACACACAACACTATATGTACACTATACTGCATATTCAACATGTAGACAACACTATATGTACACAGTACTACACATACAACATGGACACAACACTATATGTACACAATACTACACATACAACATGCACACATTACCATATGTACATAGTACCACATATGCAATACGTACACAATGTCATATGTACACAACACCACATATGCAACATGCACAAAACACTATATGTACATAGTACAACACATACAATGTGCACACAACACTATATGTACATAGTATTTCACATACAACATGCACAAAACACTATATGTACATTGTATTGCACATACAACATGCACACAACACCATACGTACAACATGTACAATAAATACACAACAATAGTACTATACATCTAGAGACCAAACATTGACTCAACCAAGAAACCTTGCTTTTAATGTCTTTCCATTATTCATGCTTGTTCCAACATGTCGTAGATCACACTACTTTCATTTAGTTGATGTATCCCTCAACATAACCTGTCCATAACATAAAAATAGGCATAGTATAAGAATATCCACATGATACTAAGCTCATACATCTGTTAGGGCTACTATTCCCACTCGATTCTTCATAAGGCTAGGAACCTCTTCATGCCTTTCACCTACATAAGGAATCATTCCTCCACAAGAATGACCCCTAATGATCCTTCCAGATTGTTACACAATATTTTTTCACACCTCTTGTTCACTTCCTATTCCACATCCTGAAGTGCAAAAATGTTGGGAATTGTGAAGTGTATTCATCATAAACACATATTAGAACATCCCCAAAGAACGGAAGAAAAGCTACCCTAAGTCAATTTTGGAGAAGCTTGACTAAACCCTAAATTTCAGAACCAATGCTCTTTACTCCACTACTTGCCCGTGCTAATGGTAGGCTGCAGTTATTTGACCTAGCACTGCCAATGTGGGTTTTGATATGAAAACCCACGTTGAACCTCTTTTGGCATTTTTTCTCAAAATGGAGGAGAATCTTCGTATGATGGAAACTTTGAGAAATAGCGAGTTGGACATTGTTGGGTAGTGATATGGTCGAGATATACCATTTTTTTCTCTTGATCCTACATTTGAGGACCTTCCCCTTGATATGTGGACCTTCCTCCCTCTTTTATGGATCCCTACCTCCCTCTCCCTTCCTATAAATCAAATCCCCTCCATCCCCAAATGGTTAGCCATTGATTACCTACATTCATATGCTGAGATTATGCCCAAATGCTTCCCATCTAACTTGGAGAAGGAGTGATTGAAGAGTCTTGTCTTGGACTTGGACATCCACCAAAAGGAGGTCTCCAACATCAAGGCAATGGTTTTATACTTCCCTTTTTGATTAATTAATATATAAATTTGATGTTCATTTTCCATAAATGTCTAAATATTTTTGCATTTAGCTTGATACTCCTTGATCTATCAAGTAGTTTATGTTTGATATACACTATGTATGCTCTTGTACCTTGTATTGTCATTTTATCTCTCTTTCATGTTCTTAGACATAAGGAACAAGCAAGGAGTGATCCTGGAAGCTAAGGGATCGAAGCCATCACCAAAGGATTGAGCAATTAGCATAAGAGCGAGGTAGGTTTCTCTCTGTCTCTCTACATTTTTAAACATAAGCTAGGAAAGTCTGCATTAGTGGGTTCAACATGTTGTTAGACCCACTTATTGGGCTAGAGAGATCACCTTTGTCCACAGAGGGGATTTATCTTCGCAACAAAATGGTGACCATACTAGGATCCATGCACATGATCCCTTCTATTCTGATGCTTGCGCCCATCCTGTGGATTCATGTATTATTAGATGCCTATTCATGTATCATTAGGCATGTTTATATTAGATATGTCAGATATGTATATGTATATGCCTGATTTCTAGGTCTCTTGATGGTGTTTTTCCAGTCCTTCTCTTGACATGTAAAGCATTTCACCCATCACGCCCTGTTCTACTTCCATGCTTTAGGGGGCATCTGTTACATAGTATTTTGTCACACCTCTTTTTCACTTCATATTCCACATCCGGAAGTGCTAAAATGTTGACAATTGTGAAATTTATTCATCATGAAACACATACTCGAACATTCCTAAATAATGGAATAAAAACTGCACAGTCAATTCCGGAGAAGGTTGACTGAAGCCTTAAATTTTAGGACCAAGGCTCTTTTCTCCACTGCTTGCCTGTTTTGATGGCATGATACATTTATTTGACCTAACGCTATTAGTACGAGTTTTAATATGAAAACCTGTGCTGAACCTCTTCTGGCAGGTTTTCTCAAAATGGAGGAGAAGCTTTGTATGCTGGAAAATTCATGAAACAACAAGTTGGATGTTGTTGGGTAGATATATGGTTGGGTTGTCCCATTTGGAACTCTTGATTCTACCTTTGAGGGCCTTCCCCTTGAGATGTGGACCTTCCTCCCTCCTTTGTAGATCCCTAACTCCCTCTTCCTTCCTATAAATAAAATCCCCTCCATCCCCAAATGGTTGGTCATTGATTACCTGCATCCTATGCTAAGATTATGCCTCAATGCTGCCCATCTAACTTGGAGAAGGAGTGCTTGAAGAGTCTTGGCTTGGACTTGGACATCCACCAAAAGGAGGTCTCCAACATTAAGGAAATGGTTGTATGCTTCCCTTTTTGATTAATGAATATATACATTTGAGGTTCACTTTCCATAAATGTCTAAATATTTATGCATTTAGCTTGATAGTCCTTGATCTATCAAGTAGTTTATCTTTGATATACATTATGTATGCTCTTGTATCTTTTATTATCCTTTGAACTCTCTTGCAAGTACTTGAACGTAAGGAACAAGCAAGGAGAAAGCCTAGAAGCTAAGGGATCGAAGCCATCACCAAAGGATTGCGAAATTAGCATAAGAGTGAGGTAGGTTTCTCTCTTTCTTTTCATTTTTAAACATAAGCTAGGAAAGTCTACATTAGTTTGTTCAATTTGTTGCTAGACCCACTTATTGGGATAGAGAGATCGCCTCTGTCTACAGGGTGGAATTATCTTCACAACAAAGACACCAACATACATTCATACATATATACATATAAAAATTAACATAAAACAATCATGATCCATGAAAACCCTGTCAGACAACAATATTTGTACATACATATACACATATATAGACATCATCATTATCATAATCACAACATAATTACTAGATATCATAAGGTCAAGGTTAAGAGAACTTTTTTTATCTATGCACAACATGCACAACATCGAGATAAACCATTCCCAACATAGCCAAGGCATCTAACACCTTATATCCATTTACTTCACCTTTCCTAGTTACCTCATTTATCCCACTAGACCCAACCAACTCAACTGATTTTCATACTATCAACTTCATCTACCCTTATACATGCACCAGGATTCATTTGAGTCTTACATTACCTATTGGGTTTCTTTCATCTATTCCTAAGCTCCATTAAACCTTCCTATTTCCCAAACCAAATCCTAAGACCCTCAACACAAATGAAAGAAAAAGAAATAAACAAGAAGAAAACCATGAAAACCAATAGCAATATGACACCACAACCAAAGTGGCATGGCCAAGCTCTAGACGCAATCAAGACAACAAATCAAGCACAAACAAACTGCAAAATACCGAAAGCACAATACTAGCAACAAGCATCATGACTCAATCCCCATGGGTTCCCAATGCCTCCAAGGGAAAGTTCAACCTGAGCTTTCTTCAAGATTTCATGGGAGCCTGTTTTTCCATGCAATCCCTACACCATACTACCATAAAAACATAATTGTTAGTGTAAATATAACAATATACCAGTTATCTTACCATGGTGTGTCAAGCACGTTGCCTTGTAACTGAACACATCCCTGCCATCTCTCAAGGGACTCTGATTCCCTTCACAGATCTATCTATAACTAGAATTTTTATACGTATCAGATACATGTTCATGAATATAACACATCCACATAATGTCAAACAAAATCAAGGTTAAGAAGACTTCTTGTGTTCATGCGAAGCACTCATTCATTTGGAGTTGCAGTTTCCAAACATAGCCAAAGGAATTTTCACTCAATTCATTTCTTTTTACTATTACATTGCTGCAATTGAGTCTTATTACATACTATTATATCACCCAACTATTATTTATATAAAAAAAATCAACTATTACCTTGTCATGCTAATACCAAGCATGTTGCCTTGCAATTGTTCAAACATGTCAGTCACATGTTCCAAAGATCTAGACATCGTGTCTATTAATTTAAAATCAACCTTTACTAAAACTAACAACCATTCCATAATCAGCTCATGGTCTAAAATCATAATACTACAACTAGCACCTACTTACACTCAAATACAAATCACTTGTCTCAGAACATATATGTTAGTACAACCATCTTAAAACAAAATCATTCCTTCAGGTAGTCTTGTAGACACTACTCGTATTGCACAATTAATTAAACACTCAGGAAATCTATAAACACACCGTGTTAGATAAACCAAATAGATAACATAACCAATCTCATACCTCAATGCATCTCAGGGGAGGATATCACATTTGCACTAGTCATTCCAGATTAGTATGACACAATATTACAAATATATCGACTCATTCCTGAATATCATAACCATAAACATATGCATAAGCCAATCTAGATTAGCATGATACATATGACAACAAGAACTCAGATGCAATGACCATAATAATCATGCATATGACAACAATGCATATAGAAACAAGTTACTAACATTCATGACTAATCGATGCACGTGCATATGACCGCACTGATTGACTAGCATCTATCTTACATGTAACCACAACAACAATAGAATGATAGGCATTAACATAACCATAATGTTTATAACAACCATTAACCAACATACCTATATACCCAACATAATAACTTGTATGGCAATCTTCTCTTACCTCGAGGTCTAGTGTTGCAACCTTGGCTGAAAATTTGCACTCTTGCTCCAACTTGGGAAATGCATTAACATCATGATGACGTAAAATTCATACAATGGCCTCATGCATGACAACCATGCCCATAACAATGGAATCATTACAACATATGGACACAAACATGTATAATTAACACATAT
The DNA here is from genome assembly GCA_000404065.3 of Pinus taeda. Lineage (NCBI taxonomy): Eukaryota > Viridiplantae > Streptophyta > Pinopsida > Pinales > Pinaceae > Pinus > Pinus taeda. The sequence goes on from APFE031021809.1 coordinate 31,569, forward strand.
ATCACTGACATGTATGCATGGAAAACAAATCCCAATAAAACTTCATGAAGTTCTACATGACAATACAACTGCAACAATGACCATCACCATGCATACATAAAAATCACATATATGACTTAAATGCATGTATGACAAACACATTATGCTCATCCAATCCAAGGGTTGAACCCTACTCTGATACCACTCTGTAACACCCCACCTGACATTTACCCACTTTAACATACTTACTAGGGTAGATATGAGCTGAGAGTTAATATGCATGACCCAACTTCGAAGATGCAGTTATTGAAATGGGGTCTAAATTGCCAATACATGCTATTAGTTTTCATTTTTACAAACACTTTGTGTACATAGTACCTTTAAATCATGGATGCATAGTTTGGTCACTGTTTACATTAGTTTCATTATATGTTCATCAAGAAGGCTTGCTTCTGTCTCACTATTGCTACAAAAAACACATATTAACTCATGCATCCATATAAAATAATCAAGATCCTTTCAAACTATGAATTAGATCTAGATCAACAACACAATGTACAATAATAAATACACCATGCATGTAGCATATACTTAACCATCAATAAAGACATGAAAAATCAGTCATGTAAACAATAATAAACCAACAATTATTCTCATTGATCATCAATAAAGAATAGCACATATTAACATATGCAAAGTACCAACAAAATCAGGGACTTCCACATACCACCCGACCATATATTTTGTTGAACCAAATCTTTTAATGGCCCTTGCACCATATTCCAAGCATGAATGTGGTATCTTATGGAATAACCAAAACAAAACCAAACTAGGGCTTCCAGAGGCCAAACCACTTCAACCATCAACTAGTGATTCCACCTCATGGTTGGACATCACTAACCATCACTAGATTAGTCTCTACCCAAGATTTCCAAGGCTCTAGAGTATTTGTTCCAACTTCACTCTAGGACTAGTAACTAAACCCACAACTATTGCAGGGCTCTAGGGCGTTTTTCCAACGAAGGCTCCAGGACTAGTAACTCAACCCACCAAAGGCTCCAGAGGATTTTTCCAACCAAGGATCCAGGACTAGTAACTCATCCAAAGTTGTTCCAAGGCTTCTAGTGTGTTTTTCCAACCAAGGCTCCAAGAACTAATAACCCAACCCACAACCGTAAGGAACATAAGCACCAATCAGAAAAAAAGAAGAAGGGAAAACCCACAACAACCACTATCAATCCAGGAAATCCTTTATGCCTATGATGAATCATAACCAAGAACCCACATGGATGCGCCATTCATGTCAAAACAAGTAAGGAAATCATACCTACAACTCGGTACCTGCAAAGTAATCTTAGTGTAGTAGTTGATCCCATTGTCCCCTTGCTCTTTCCTGATCTTCCTGTGCATTCATGCTCCAAATCCAATGTATGAAAAATTTCTACAAGAATACTTTAAGTGTGCAAGAGTATGAGAGAGCTAAAATAGATGAGAGAGAGCTCTAGGTTAAAACTGACAAGAATATAACACTAACAAAATCCCAACTACCAAAAGACATGAACTAATCTTGAAAAGCCTTTTATTATTGAGGCCTTTATTTTTTTCATTTTTCTCTATTTTTCCTTCAGTTTACTCCTCACTTGCAACCTATGACCAATCACCTTCCTTTTCTCCTATGTTCCATTATTTTCATAAATAAAATGCCAATTAATGCCTTTTTACCTTTGCCAATTTGCATAGTGATTAATTAACCAAAATGAACACCCACTAGGATGTTTTCCCCACCATTCAGCTTAGAATATGTGTCCCATGACCTTGGTCTTATATTTGTTTACATGGAAATTCAACCATGGGTTGTTACATAAACCTCTCCCTTGGGGGAACACCATCCTCAGTGTTTAATGACACCTATGAGCAACAAACCGATAAAAAAAAGAACATGTTGCCCATGGATATTTATAACACAACTCATTGCAATATTTACAATGACCACTACTAAAAACATGAAAAACATAGTGCTTATTGGAGCTTTATAACACATCTCATTATGATATTTATAATATAAATTACCTATACTTATGCATATTTTCTTCAAACAACAAATAGCCATACTATCTTTGGAGTTTTATTACGCAACTCGAAACAATATTTACAATAATATACACATATGAACATTTCCCCAAGCAACAAATAAAATGATATGATGGCCACATCAACAAAAAGGGAATCTAGAGGCTCACACCTCCAATCTCAAAAGTAGTGTCGGGATTCACCTCCTTCCCAAGAAGTCTAGAATCCACTACCAAAATCAACGTCTGTATACAACGTCCAGCACTACAATCCTACACCACTTGTCCTATCAATGAATAGTTACTAACTCATTGTTCTAGCATGCACTCCCAATGTGCTTCTAATTCCATATAATAATGTTAATGACCAAAATCAATGTATTCCCTGACCTTCCCTTCTCTTCTACACGGTCCCTCGGGAAATATGTTCACCCCCTTCCATGCAGTCACTCACCTTCCAAGTTCCACAAGCATCCCCTTCTCTGCTAAATAGTCCCTCAGGTGACCCCTCCCTTGGCAAGGTTTCCTCACATCAGAAGGTCCAAAAACCAAGGCATATCCTTCCTAAAAACCATCATGCCTGTCAAAGCATGCTCATGGAAATCAATGGACACTATTGTGTACCAATGTCCCAAAATGGCCCTCCTCCTGAAGTGCTTTACCATCATACTGTTGTCTATTCCAATTCATTTCACTGCTATTGCTAACATTCTTTTAGTTAGTTCCAACCACCCAACCATGAATTTTCATGCTTTCTTGTACCAAGAACATAATTTCCATTAAAATCAAAATGAATTGAAATAAATTCAAATCATACCTCATTGGTAGTTCGTCAATAAGGTACACTTGCAAATCTTTTCACTTTCTAGTCACAACAAGTCAAACTCGTTGTTTAACCAAATCATCATTTATAAACCTATCACATTTAGTTAGCTCAAATGCAACTATCATACTCAAAATCATATATCACATGTAACCATCATAAATCAGAGTCATAGATCACATGCATAATAAAACTGAGATAGAATACAGATACTTATCCTTTAAATTATTCTTTTCTTTTGCCTTTGTCTTTTGTCCTTTTTGTGCACACACCGGATCAGTTGCCACACCCATAAAGCACCCAATTCCTTTTCTTCAATCATGTGCATATACAAAGAGTGTATATCACATGTATACATCCACACATGGTGTGCCACAATATACATACACTTACACCTGGTGTACAACACAACACATACACCTACACCTGGTGTAGAACACAACACATACACCTACACCCGGTGTACAACACAACACATATACGTACATAGATTACAAGACAAGAAATACACATGTCACGATACACCAACTACACAATACACATAAAACAATACCATGTGTGTACAACACAATGTGTATGATTTTTACACAAAAATAAATGTACATAACACCACATGCACGATGTGTACACAACACCACATGTACAAAACACCACCTACACAACATATACTCAACACTTCATGTACACAACACCACCTGCACAACATGCATACCGCACCATATGTACACAAAACTGCATATACAATATGCACACAACACCATATGTACACAACACTGCATATACAATATGCACACAATACAATATGCAAACAACACTGCACATACAACACACACACGAAACTATATGTACAAAACATTGCATATCCAACATACACACAACAACATATGTACACAACACAATATGTAAACAACACTGCACATACAACACACACACAACACTATATGTACACAACACCGCATATCCAACATACACACAACACCATATGTAGATAACACCACATATGCAACATGCACACAACACTTATGTACACAATACAACACATAAAACATGCAGACAACACTATATGTACACGGTACTACACATACAACATGAACAAAACACCATAGGTACAACATGTACAATAAATACATAAAAGTAGTATTGCACATCTAGAGACCACACACTGACTCAACCAAGAAACCTTGCTTCTAGTTTCTTTACACTATTCATGCTTGTGCCAACATGCCACAAATCTCATTGCTTTCATTCAACTAATGTAGCCCTCATCATAGCCTGTCAACACCATAAACATAGATATAGTGTTGTCTATTAAATTCCTCTTTGTGGACAAAGACGATCCCTCTAGACCAATGAGTGGGACTAGCAACCTACATGACAATCTACAAGACACTTTCCTAAATTACAATTGAAATGAGAGAAGAGGAAGATGGCCTACCTCGTTCTGATGCTAAACGTCCTTCTTTGTTGAAGACCTCAAATCACTTGTGAATCCAGCTTAGTCCTACTGCTCATAGCATTTTAATGCCTGCACAAGAGATCAAAGACACAACAAAGAATACGAATGCAAATAGCATAATTGAAAGTAATCCACTTAACAAATCAAGGAGCTTTAAGATAAATGATGCATTAACACACACATTTATGGAAAGTGAACCAGTAATTGTATATATTAATAGAATAAAGGAGGAAGCATACAACCAACTCTTCATGTAAATAACCTCTCCTTGAGTGAATGTCCAAGTCCAAGCTCAAGCTCTCCAAGAACTCTTTCTCCAAGCCAAATGAGTAGCATGTAGGCACTATCTCAGAATAAGGGTGAAAATAGCAAAGACCAACCATTTGGGAATAGGAGAGGATGAATATATAGGTATGGAAATGGAGTTAGGATCTCTCCAAGTATAGGAGAAGTCCCTCATCTCAAGGAGGTAGCTCATAGGGATAAGATCAAAGGAAAATATTGAGATAATTCAATCACATCCACACCGAACAACCTCCAGCTCGTCATTCTAGAAGCCTCTAGATCACGAAGCTTCTTTTCCTCTTTGAGAAAACTTGCCTTTTAGGGATCAAAACGGCTATCCAATCAAAAATCATGTTGGAAGTGCAAGGCTAATGTGGTGCAACTAGTGATTAGCACGCATTGTCAGTGTGAGGGTTGCGTTGATCCTGAAATTATGGTTTTAGAGCTCACTTCTTCAGGGAAGGCTCAAGGCATGGTTCCATCAGTGTTTCAGGTGGGATCCGAGCTACATATCAGGATGGGTACACTGCATGATTTCCAAGTTTCTGGCACTTCAGGCTATGGCACAGGGAAGTGCAGGGGGTGTGACAAAATATTGTGTAACAGATGCCCCGTAATGCATGAAGGTAGAACAAAGAGTTATTGTTGAGATGCTTTACGAGATTTTGCAAGGACGAGAACAAACACTATCTAGAGACCTACAAATCAAGGATGCATATACATATACATATCTGATATCAAAACATGAATCCACGGTATGGACGCAAGCATATAGATAGAAAGGAATATGTGAAAAGATCCATGGCATGGGGGAAACCATCCAAATGAAAAGAATCATCTGTAAATATAATATCCAAGGCATCCATGCAACCATCCGATATATAAGGATCATCATCATAAATATAAATTCCCATGGTATAGTCACATCTATCAGTATATAAGAAACATGTGTACAATCATGAATAATACATAACTCCATGTAGCTTGAGATATATCATACAAAACCCAGGGTCTTGCACTCCATACCAACCCGATCAAAGTACGAATTTTAATATGTGAATGAATATGTCGAAGTCGAACATGCTAGAAAACCACCTGATTACCATCTAATGATGTGGACTATTAATAGGTATGAGAGCAACCACCAATAATGACAATGGTCCATAAGGTACAAAAGTACAATCTATGAATGTGAAAATGAATCCGAAGTCAAACACTCATGGAATCATTCGATTAAAGGCCAATTATGAAAACTTGTCATCGGATGTGAAGAACTTGTCATTGAGGCATGTAAGTTCTAAGGTACTGAAAGGGAGTGCCTAAATCACCTTCTTGGATAATCACTGAAGTCGACAGGAAGCGACCCATCGAAGGAGGGCCATAATGATTCCCCCATCATTGACACGAAATAAGGAGTAAAGTGTAATGAATGAATAGGATCCAAGGCTGTAGCAAAGGGCCATAGAATGTATAGGTAATGAACTGCAGATAGGACTCTTCTTGAACTTCAATGACACGAATCTATAGTGTGGCAGCATTTGACTCAACATAAGACCAAAGGTCATGATGACAAAATGGAATAGGTAGATGAGAGGAAAAATGTATCACCCAAACCCGAAAGGACAAGTGATTGAGTGAGGATATCTGAAACCCGACACGAGAAACAAATAAGTATCATGTTCAAGAGAGACATGCTACCTATACAAGGGATGTTTCAATTTCATTTTCCCCCACTATTTCTAGCAAGTATCCCAATTATTTTGAATCACAAGCTTGAAGGGGATAGCATATGCTTGTCATATAATTTCATTCTTCAAATGAATCCATCCTAGTAAGTTCTATGAGTCCTAGGAAGGAGAAACTTGGTCTCGTCATGGTGACAAGTCTTTCATCATAAACATTTGGAACAATCCCAATGGATGGATAACTTGGTATCCTTTTCATATTTAGAGAGTTTGAAAAAGAGATGAAAAAGAAAACTCCATCATGTTGCTTTTCGTAATTTTTCCCCTGAGCCCGAAAAGGTAGAAAACAATAATCGAGAGAACCTCTTAACCATGTTGGCCAAGGTGTAACTTTTTCATAAATAGTCAATCTCATCTTGAAAAGGGTGTAAACATATACCAAGATGACATCAATTAATTTAATTTAACAAGTTCTAAAAGAAAAGTACTCAGTGTATCTTTTCATATTTTGAGAGTCACAAAAGAGATTAAAGATGAATCCTCCTAGAGGAACGAGGGGTATAAAAAGGATAGCAACTAGTTCCGGTCATGATGGAACCACTCAAAACATGTAAAGGTCAAGAGGCTGACTAATAAGACCACTCATCACAACTATTCCTTAGGAAAGAATAGAAAAACCAAGTGAAAGCATGGAATGAAAAAACCAAGGCTCATATTGCAAAAAACAACAATCACGAGATGTAAAGAGGGAAATGGTTTCATTTTTACACAAGATTGAAACATGGGAAACTATGCTTGAGTATACTTGAATATGGTTTCATTTTTCACAAGCTTGAAACATGAGGAAACTATGCTTGGATTTGGTTTCATTTTTACACAAGCTTGAAACAAAGATAAACTATGATTGACATAAGTTTGCATGCCCCCAGCATAATGAATCAATTTGAGGAACACACCCCCCAAGCTTCATTTCATTCACCTAAGTAGACTACTAGTTACTCTCAGGTGGATGGAATGAAGGTTTATTTATGATATCAAGTGAAAGACTTGACTGAGATTTTACAAGATCTAATCAAAGACTCAAATTGGAAGGGGATTTGTTTCATTTTTTAATGAACTTGACACAGGAAAAGAACCATGCTCATGACACCTTGTTTCATTGTTTAACGAGCTTGAAAAAATTAAAGGAACTCTGCTCATGGATACCTATTTCATTTTTTAATGAGCTTGACATAGTAAAAGAAATATCATCATGGCCCTTGTTTCATTTTTTAATGAGCTTGACACAAGACAAGGAACTCTGCTCCAAACCCTTTATCACAACCCAAAAGAGGCCATAGCTTCCAAGAGGTTCTCATCAGATGGGAGAACAAAAATCTACAAGGGATACATGTCCATGGATCCAAATGAAAAATTGGGCTTTGATTCCCCCAGTACATGATGTACTACATCACCTACTAGGTCATTAGTAGATGTTGGCATGGAACATGTGGCCATATAATTAACTTGTGGTGTGGGTGACACCGCTTACACATAAGAACCATTTAGGGATGATGGTTGATTGGGATTTGATTTAGGACCAATGAATGTAAGATGCTCAATGATCACAATTCTTCCTTCATGCGAGAAATGAATCATAGGAAAGAGACAAGAGACAAGATCTCCCAAGAAATAAACATAGTCATGGCCAAGGAGTAGATTAAAATCCAATGAGCCTTGGAAAACCATCATGTCTATAGACAATATTTCCTCCCAATGTAATGGGAAACTTAAGAAGGTTCCCTAACTGTTGACTAGTTCCTCAGTTAAATGCTAACAGATTTTGGGTGATGGGGAAAAGCCAAGGAGAACATATAGCTTGTTAAGCAATTGAGGACAGGATGCTAACAGATGCGCCCACATCTATGACTGTGCTAGGTACGACCATATGGTACGCTGGTACTATAATCTAGAAAGGCACATAAGATAGAAGATGATATCCTTCCAGTCGACTCTAATCAAAATAAGTGACTAAACTGCTCGGAGGGGGTGTCATAGGAACATAAGAGCTTCCCTCTTTCTCTATGGGAACAAGAGAACTTCTCTCACGCACATATGAAGTGGGAGGATTTCCCTCCACTTCATTCAAAACTAAAGAAACCAAAAGAACTTGAGTAGTATGAGGTTCCCTCTCTACCAGAAAGGTATGGTTAACTAATGGTGGAGCCAGGTCCACTGTTTTCTCAACCAATGGTTGTTCAAGAATGGACTCACGAGACTCACTTTCAGAAGAGCGGGGATGAGCAAGGATGGCTTTTGATTAATCACTTGATCAAATAGCAAAGGATTAAGGGAAAGCTTCCAATAACCAACTAGAAGACGAGGCTAGGAAGTAGTAAGGTTTTCCAACTCTTTGGAAGCTTCATCCATAAGAGGACAAAGATGAATGTGATGATTACCTTAACACAACTTACAACGAACTTTTACTTTTCCCTTTTTCCCATGGACTTCATTATTACTAGTTGAGGGTTTCTTAATAGCATGAACTCCAAAGGCTGATGACAAAGGTCGATGTGAACCTACGGACCACACTTCTAAGAGCTCGAGAATACTAGGACAATTCTGAAGAAGTTGGTCGTCCTTACAAAATATGTAAGGGAATTTTACTTTCAGGGGTTGGTTGGAATATTTTTCTTCATTAGTTGCATCAGTAACAATAGTTTTTTGGTTACCATATTGCTTATTTTACTTCTTCTTCATCCTCTTCTTCTTCTTCTTCTTAGCTTCCTAGTTACTAGAATCCAGACTTTCACTAGGTGAAGAGGAATGATGGGGTGAAGAATTAGGTGAAGAAGGAAAAGGGTCAACTTTAAGATCAACTAGAGGTTGATAATGTTCAAGTGGAGGAGAACTTGGTTGAAAATCAATTTGGACACTCAGAGTCACCGAGGTCGAAAATAACCAAACTGCTAGACCAATGGTCAATCTAGGAAGGTACAACGTTGCCATATAGGGAGCACCAACATTTCCAAAAGAAGGAAAAGGACTAGGATTCCCGTCAAGGGGGTTTCCTTGGTTGGTAGACTTGGGACATGTTTCAATTGGTATCAACCTAAGATCTAATAAGGAGTATTTCCACAAGAATGATGTTTTTCTGCTGTCAATTTTGATTTATTTTAGAATTTGAATAAAAATAAATAAAAAAGGGGGAATCTAAGCAAAAACGGTTTACCAAGTATATGTGAACTTCTATATACACCTTAGCTGAAACCAAGGACTTGAAGTATGGCAGCTAATCTCCCCAAATATTGTGTTCAATGTATCATGTTTACAAGGCAGTAGAATCGGTTACCTGTTGCTAAAAGATAACAACCTAGTAGGATCTCCCAATATATACTCGACAGTATAGGGAGCACAATTTCATGTTAGCATTGTCTAATGCATAACCATTTGGTGAAAGAATTCCCATATACTTTCCATACTGAAGTGCCTCTGATATACCCAAAAGCACTGGGGAACCTTCGATATAAGTCTGTACTAGAATGAGATTTCATCCCTGGGATACAATGTAGACAGTTAACAACAACTGCTAGGTTTATAGACGTTGGAACACATCTGTAGCCTAGATCTCTAAATGTTTTTTGTTAAGTTCCAAATGCTCCTTAGGTTAAATGAGAGAAATTTAATGTTTATCTTCAATTATGTCTCAATTTTGGGCTCAAAATGATGTCACCTGAATCCCTAAGATGCAACTATATGAGGAAAGGAAATTTTCCACTTCAATGAAAGTTATACTAACCAAGGGAAGAAACTCAATCATTAATGCATCAAACAACATGCCTTCTAATAATTTTCACTTTCATCTTCCAAATGCAATGCCACAAGTAAAAAATATTTTCACTTTTCACTATCCTAGATGCCTTTATATGAATTGTGCTTTTCTTTTCGTTTTGAATGATTTGATGCACCTAATATAGTCTTTAGCTTTTAGTCATCAAAAAATGTAATCTATTTTCAATGATGAATCTCAAAAAATAACTTTTCAATGCAACTAATCTAATGCATTTTCATGAAAAGTAAATTTTGAAAGACAAGCTAAAACAAATTCACAATGATGCTTTAAATGATTTCCACACAAAAAAACACTCAATCAATCAGCAAAACCAACATCCCAATGACACCAACAAGAAGCAAGTGATGACCAATTGACTAGAAACCCTAGAGCTCAATCATATTTCACTTCGAACCCAATGAGACAAATTTTGCAAATTAATCAAGGAAATCAATCAAAGAACTAACAAATCAAATCATATAGGATGGGAAAGGACATTAAGGGCCAAGACACACTAGATTCTAAGGGAGAAACCTTAAAAAGTATCACATTCAAGGATCAGTGCTACTTTATATAGAAAAACCTTTGTTGATTGGGTTATCAGTGATACTTTATATAGCCAAACCCACGTTGGTTGGGGCCATCAACACTATTTTATATAGCAAAAGTAGTGTCGATTTTCATCATGAGAAAACAGTGGAAAATAGGGTTTCCAACGTGACTATACAGGTAAAACCAAGGACTTCTAGCATGACTGTTGCTGGTAAAACTCGTGCTAAGCAAGGAATATGGAAAAAAACAAAAAAGATTCCAAGAAATAATCCGGACTTACAACTCTAAAGGAGTAATTAGTGATTGTGCAGACCTTAACTAACTCAATCTAACTAAGAACTAAACAATTTGTCAAACTAATCAAAGGATCAGATTGAAAAAATGGATGGAAAGCTTATATCATCCCCAACGAAGCGACCATTTTGACAGTCTAGGAAATTCCTCTCTATGAATAGAGACAATCCCTCTAGACCAATGAGTGGGACTAGAAACCTACGTGACAATCTACAAGACACTTTCCTAAATTGCAATCAAAATGAGAGAAGAGGGAGATGGCCTACCTCATCCTGATGTTATAACGACCTCCTTTGTTGAAGACCTCAAATCACTTGCACCTTGGGCTCAATCCTAATGCTCACATCATTTGAATGCATGCACAAGAGATCATACTGTTAGTGTCAGTCTTTACAACCTTCCTCCAGTGATCAAACATGCTCTTTCAAAGTGATTTTGAAGTGTCAAGGTCAAATTTTGTCATTTCAGTGAGTCTTCAAGCAAAATTTGGTCATTAGGCATTAGGTCTAGGGTTTGCTTTAACTCCTTCTAAAGTTGTCCAAATGTCGGTCCATGTCATCATTCAGCTGATTGTATCATCATTCAGAGGGTTGTCATCATCATATTAGATTCCATTGGGTCATGTTACACCTTGTTCATGCTTCAGTTGCACCTAGGCAAGGTCATTTCCCTCTCCTAAGGTTTTGAAAGCTAATTTCTCTTGGGCGGCCAAATCATCAGCAAAACTCATATCCTGATGTTCATACACCTTCCCCTATCCTTCATGTACCTTATCAAACACTTCCCATCCCTTAGATCCGCCAAATTCCTCATTTTTCCACAAACCCTAGTTTCTAGCTACAACTTGACAATTTTCTAGGTTGGGCCTGTGTTTTGTCCTTTTGGATCTCTTCCCCTCACTAAATCTCTAAGATTCCACTTTCCCCTGCTTCCTGAAATCCCTCCCCACTCCCACAAATTTCCCCAAGAATTTAGAAGCCCCCTATCCCCTTCATCTCACTTCATTTCGACAGAATTCCTTGTTTCACACATCGGGACAAGTCGCACTAAAATGATTCTTCAGAGCAATAAAAGATGCATTTTGGGAAACTGAGAGAGGTTTTTGTCCAAAACATGCCAAATAATAAAAACCTCCTTCAAGTTTTACACAGGTGTCATGGTTTGAGAGAAATGTCAAGAATACCTTGCCTCAGGAGAATCAAAGACACCCCTGAAGTGACATTGGGAAAATCAAGTTTTCTCCTAGCTTGGTTGGCCAAATGATTTGATTTATGGGTAAAATGATAACTAGAAAAAGATAGATTTCCAATGAGCTATCATGAGCTCAATTTTGGGTTGAGGAAGGCATTCAAAATTTGACTGCAACAACACTCTTCTTTCAGGCAGCCTCATTTGGCACTTTTTGACCAGTCTTGGGCGATTTGACTTTTGACAGGTCAAATCAACTCCAAATTCAGAAATTCCACTTGAGTTGAAAAGTAGACTCAATGACCTTTCCAACGAGCTATCCTGCGCCCAATTCCGACACTGGAAAGGGCTCCAAAAGCCTCTTGCAACAGGGGTGTGACCAATAGAACCGAAGTGCGACCGGTTGGGCAGGTGCGACTGGTCAGAGCTGCTCCCTCCGTGCATTTCCAGAACTGGTGCGACGGGTCAGGCAGGAGCGACTAATAGAATAGAGGTGTGACCAATAGAGCTGTGTTTGCCAGAAATTGCTGAAACAATTAAAATCGCCCTCCCAAATTGCTAAATCGACCAGGTAAGCTCCAAATTCATCCAAGATGACAAGGAATGATTGAATGATGATATGACTAATGGTTTTCTCCTTTAAGATTTGCAAGAGAAATGGTGAATTTAGCTGTTGTCAATCTAGGCATAGTGCTAGGGTTGGTGTGTTTTCAAGGTTTTAAACTCCCATTTATTCCCTCCATTGTTTCCCATTAAATTCACAATTGTTATGATATGTCTCTATCTTATGTCATTTGCAAAGAATGTTAAAATTTCCCATCCCCAATACCTAAACCCTATTCCTCCCTCACATATATTCCCTAAACCCTAATGCCCTCCATCTAATCTACCCAAAACCCTAACGTCCTTCACACAGCAAGGAAAACAAATAAACACAGCAAGAATAAAATGATGTGCAAAAAGAAAAGGCAATATGATGGCAAAATGTCAAAAAACAAAAAGAAAAAGGCAATATGAATGTGCATAGTCATTACAAAATAGAGAACATATTTGCTGTGTATATTCAAAGCAAAACCAAAGAAATGCAGCTGTGTATATATATAAAAAGGACATATTGCTGTGAATGGTGGTTACAAAATCATGTTGTTGTGTCTCCCAAAACCATAAGCCCTGTTTTCCCTTTTATCCCTAATATCCCTGTTTAAATAAAATCCCATTTCCCCTTATGACCAAATGTACATGAATCCCTTTGAAAAAATAGAGTTTGCCCTATGATGTACATTAGAAGACAAAAAATCAAATCAACAATGTTGTCCCATACCCCTATTATACATGCTGTCCCTTACCCCCTGTTGAGCATGTATATCCTTTCTCTTGGTTATTATCATCCATGTTTCCCTAATAAAAACATTTCTTTGCAAATGATTTCCCGGTAATTAAGATGAGATTGTATGTTTCACAGTTTGTGAATTGTCCCCTTAGAAATTCCCTATTTTTATATGTTTCCCTTTCCTTATGAAAAATCCCCTCCCCTAACATTTCCTTCATAATCTTGTTCCCCTTGAAAACAGCATACAACTCAGTATTTTGCAGGCAAGGGCAGCAGTTTACTTTATCTATTTTCTCCACTTTGCTCAAAAGCACCATGTCAACCACTGAAACCTATGAGCAAGGTGATTACCGGTCTTCTTCCACAGAGGTTGAGGTACAGCGGAGGCCTCGTAGGGGAGGCAAACGTGGTCATCATAAAAGAGAGGAAGGATGCATCTTCGCAAGGCAAAAATGAAGATTTTCCAAAGGAGGTTGACCAAGGCTCCCAAAGGAAGGAAGAAAACCAACCCGCTCAGTATCTTGGCCAAAACTTCTCTTACTCATCACGGTACTCATAATCTTCCTTCTGGCAGCAAACCCAAGAGAGTTTGAGAATTTTGAGGCATTTTTGGCATTTTTGGGAATTTAACAGGTTTTGGCCATTCTATCGGTCTCACCCCGTACGAGACCAGTAGTCGATACAGCTCGGAATGGGGAAAACTTTATATGGTTGGAATTGTCATGCAAAAATACACTTGCCTGTGGAAGGGTTTCAAATTTTTGTGGAGATTTGGGCACCCAAAAGCTCAAAATACAGCCAAATTTTGACTTTCTGCCCCTTTTTTGAGTTACAGAAAGAAGTCTTGGGAGATTTGATTTTTGAGGGGTCAAATCAACTCCAAATTCAGAAATTCTAGTTGGGTTGGAAAGTAGACTTCCAGACCTTTCCAATGAGCTATCCTGCATCTGATTTGGACTCCGGGAAGGCCTTCAAACAACGCTGCCAAAAGGTGCGACCGGTAGAGCCAGAGGTGCGACCGGTAGAGCAAAATTTGCCTGTTTTTGACCAGTTCGGCCAGTTGAGCACAGTTTTCACTTGGATTGACCATTTGGGCATGTAATTGATGGATTTTTGTGTAACTTTCATGGCATTAGATACTTTTACTCTTCTTTACCTCTTCTA